>CM076682.1:167556799-167789299 GCA_038501925.1 Xenopus petersii
CATTCTCACACTTTATTGTTATAAATAGACATTGGGCCTATTTGGTGCTGACCCATTAGTGAGGCTCTTGCCATTGGGCCGTGTCTATTAAATGAACTGTTCTCAGACTGTTTATTTATTATTAGTTTTTCACTTATTGAGCTTTTTTAGCAGTTTGTCATTTGTCTTCTGGTTGTTAGGGACCAAAATCCTGTAGCAACCATGCACTGATTTAATAAGTCTGACATGTGAATAGGAGAAATTAATTTAAAGGAACAGTTCAGTATAAAAATAAAAACTGGGTAAATAAATAGTCTGTGCAATATAAAACATGTTTCTAATATAGTTAATTAGGCAAAAATGTAATGTATAAAGGCTGGAGTGAGTGGATGTGTAACATAATAGCCAGAAACAGGACACACCGGCACAGCATGGGTAAGTTCAGCAGGTTAAACCTTGCTCATTTATTGCGGATGCAACGTTTCGGGGCGTGACCCCTTTCTCAAGCATGCTTGAGAAAGGGGTCACGCCCCGAAACGTTGCATCCGCAATAAATGAGCAAGGTTTAACCTGCTGAACTTACCCATGCTGTGCCGGTGTGTCCTGTTTCTACGTTGTTTTTGAGGTTGCCCATTCCCTCTGACATCGAGCACCTGGGAGTCGCTGAAGTCTGGACGGCCAGGGTGTGCGAGTGTAAGTCTTTCTTTTAACATAATAGCCAGAACACTACTTCCTGCTTTTCAGCTCTCTAACTCTGAGTTAGTCAGTGACTATAAGGGGGGCCACATGGGACATAACTGTTCGGTGAGTTTGTAATTGATCCTCAGCATTCAGCTCAGATTCAAAAGCAACAGATATGACCCATGTGCCCCCCCCTCAAGTCTCTGATTGGTTACTGCCTGGTTACCAATCAGTGGAAAGCAAGAGAGCTGAAAAGCAGGAAGTAGTGTTCTGGCTATTATGTTACACATCCACTCACTCCAGCCTTTATACATTACATTTTTGGCTAACTAACTATATTAGATACATTTTTTATTTTGCACAGACTATTTATTTACCCAGTTTTTATTTTTACACTGAACTGTTCCTTTAAAGGTGAACCCCCCATGACACTTCCCATGTACATTATGTTCCTCCAGATTAACTGGCCGGGGGTTTGGACTCTCCCTTCCACTCGCCAATTACAGTCGCCTCCGAAACGCCTGGCGCCCCTCCTTGCGCCCAATATGGAAACCAGTGAAGAAGGGGAAGCTGCTGGCGGTGATACTGGGCCCTGCGTTATTGGGGGTTGGAGTGAAAGCGGCACGGTGCCAAGTGGATCTGAATGGCCCCCCACTGACTGTATCACAGAGGGGCCGACCAGAACCAGAGTTCAACTGGGCCCAGTTCTGGAAGCTTCTGCGCCCCGAGCTCATCTCTCTGTTTACAGCCATAATTGTGAGAGCCCAGCTTTTCTTCTTGCTCCTCTGGGGCCCATTTACTAACACTTCCCCCTCGTGTCGCCTATTTACTAACACTTCCCCCTCATGTCGCCCATTTACTAACACTTCCCCCTCGTGTCGCCCATTTACTAACACTTCCCCCTCGTGTCGCCCATTTACTAACACTTCCCCCTCGTGTCGCCCATTTACTAATACTTCTCCCTCGTGTCGTCCATTTACTAACACTTCCCCCTCGTGTCGCCTATTTACTAACACTTCCCCCTCGTGTCGCCTATTTACTAACACTTCCCCCTCGTGTCGCCCATTTAATAACACTTCCCCCTCGTGTCGCCTATTTACTAACACTTCCCCCTCGTGTCGCCCATTTACCAACACTTCCCCCTCGTGTCGCCCATTTACTAACACTTCCCCCTCGTGTCGCCCATTTACTAACACTTCCCCCTCGTGTCGCCCATTTACTAACACTTCCCCCTTGTGTCGCCCATTTACTAACACTTCCCCCTTGTGTCGCCCATTTACTAACACTTCCCCCTCGTGTCGCCCATTTACTAACACTTCCCCCTCGTGTCGCCCATTTACTAACACTTCCCCCTCGTGTCGCCCATTTACTAACACTTCCCCCTCGTGTAGCCCATTTACTAACACTTCCCCCTCGTGTCGCCCATTTACTTACACTTCCCCCTTGTGTCGCCTATTTACTAACACTTCCCCCTCGTGTCGCCCATTTACTAACACTTCCCCCTCGTGGGGCCCATTTACTAACACTTCCCCCTCGTGGGGCCCATTTACTAACACTTCCCCCTCGTGGGGCCCATTTACTAACACTTCCCCCTTGTGTCGCCAATTTACTAACACTTCCCCCTCGTGTCGCCTATTTACTAACACTTCCCCCTCGTGTCGGCCATTTACTAACACTTCCCCCTCGTGTCGCCCATTTACTAACACTTCCCCCTCGTGTAGCCCATTTACTAACACTTCCCCCTCGTGTCGCCCATTTACTTACACTTCCCCCTTGTGTCGCCTATTTACTAACACTTCCCCCTCGTGTCGCCCATTTACTAACACTTCCCCCTCGTGGGGCCCATTTACTGACACTTCCCCCTCGTGGGGCCCATTTACTAACACTTCCCCCTCGTGGGGCCCATTTACTAACACTTCCCCCTCGTGGGGCCCATTTACTAACACTTCCCCCTCGTGTCGCCAATTTACTAACACTTCCCCCTCGTGTCGCCCATTTACTAACACTTCCCCCTCGTGTCGGCCATTTACTAACACTTCCCCCTCGTGTCGCCCATTTACTAACACTTCCCCCACGTGTGGCCCATTTACTAATACTTCCCCCTCGTGTCGCCCATTTACTAACACTTCCCCCACGTGTGGCCCATTTACTAACACTTCCCCCTCGTGTCGGCCATTTACTAACACTTCCCCCTCGTGTCGCCCATTTACTAACACTTCCCCCACGTGGGGCCCATTTACTAACACTTCCCCCTTGTGTCGCCAATTTACTAACACTTCCCCCTCGTGTCGCCTATTTACTAACACTTCCCCCTCGTGTAGCCCATTTACTAACACTTCCCCCTCGTGTCGCCCATTTACTAACACTTCCCCCTCGTGTAGCCCATTTACTAACACTTCCCCCTCGTGTCGCCCATTTACTTACACTTCCCCCTCGTGTCGCCCATTTACTAACACTTCCCCCTCGTGTCGCCCATTTACTAACACTTCCCCCTCGTGGGGCCCATTTACTAACACTTCCCCCTCGTGGGGCCCATTTACTAACACTTCCCACTCGTGGGGCCCATTTACTAACACTTCCCCCTCGTGGGGCCCATTTACTAACACTTCCCCCTCGTGGGGCCCATTTACTAACACTTCCCCCTTGTGTCGCCAATTTACTAACACTTCCCCCTCGTGTCGCCCATTTACTAACACTTCCCCCTCGTGTCGGCCATTTACTAACACTTCCCCCTCGTGTCGCCCATTTACTAACACTTCCCCCTCGTGTCGCCCATTTACTAACACTTCCCCCTCGTGGGGCCCATTTACTAACACTTCCCCCTCGTGGGGCCCATTTACTAACACTTCCCACTCGTGGGGCCCATTTACTAACACTTCCCCCTCGTGGGGCCCATTTACTAACACTTCCCCCTCGTGGGGCCCATTTACTAACACTTCCCCCTTGTGTCGCCAATTTACTAACACTTCCCCCTCGTGTCGCCCATTTACTAACACTTCCCCCTCGTGTCGGCCATTTACTAACACTTCCCCCTCGTGTCGCCCATTTACTAACACTTCCCCCACGTGTGGCCCATTTACTAATACTTCCCCCTCGTGTCGCCCATTTACTAACACTTCCCCCACGTGTGGCCCATTTACTAATACTTCCCCCTCGTGTCGCCCATTTACTAACACTTCCCCCTCGTGTCGCCCATTTACTAACACTTCCCCCTCGTGTCGCCCATTTACTAACACTTCCCCCACGTGTGGCCCATTTACTAACACTTCCCCCTCATGGTGCCCATTTACTAACACTTCCCCCTCATGGTGCCCATTTACTAACACTTCCCCCACGTGTGGCCCATTTACTAATACTTCCCCCTCGTGTCGCCCATTTACTAACACTTCCCCCTCGTGTCGCCCATTTACTAACACTTCCCCCACGTGTGGCCCATTTACTAACACTTCCCCCTCGTGTCACCCATTTACTAAAACCTCCCGCACGTGTGGCCCATTTACTAACACTTCCCCCTCATGGTGCCCAATTACTGACAGTTGCTGTGTCTCCCCCCAGCTGGCATTTGGGGCCGCCCTGCTGAACATCCAGATCCCGTTGATACTGGGGGAGCTGGTGAATGTGGTGTCGCGCTACACAAGAGAGCATGCTGGGAATTATCTGCGGGAAGTGCAGGGGCCGGCCATGAAGCTGCTGTGTCTGTATGGAGCCCAGGTAGGTCCCACTGGTACCTCACAGTATGGGGAGAACTTGCACACTTGCTACAACTCCCAGCCGCCCTGACTTCCCTTCTGGCTGGGAGTTGCATGACAGTGTAACTCCTCCCACTGCGCAAGTTTAAGAATCATGGACACTCCTCCTTGCTCAGCCGCTGAGTAACCATGTGACTGTATGACTCTCCTTGTACCTTCCAGGGGCTACTTACCTGCGGGTACATCGTCCTGTTGTCCAGAGTGGGGGAGCGGGTGGCAGGGAGTATGCGCAAGTCTCTATTCTTCAGTCTGCTACGGTGAGTGGGAGGGGCCTATGCTCACACTGACGGGGTATTAGCCAACCAGAGCAGAGCTCAGCTACAGGGTCAGACATCAGAGGAAAGCAGAATTAAAGGGTAAATCAACTGGGCATAAAATCTAACTCCCCTACTCACCTTGAGTAAGAGAATGCAGTGGGAAACAGTAGGGTGCTCTACCTGGGTAACTATTGGCAGGGAAAACTGGATTCACTTACCCTGGGGTAAACTGCTGCATGATTATGGGAAAGAGAGCAGGCCTAGATTAGAGCGCTGTACCTGGGTAAGTACTGGGGTATGCTTCTGAGTATCCATGGGAAAGAGAGCAGGCCAGAAGCAGGAAGTAGAGCCAGATTGTGGGTCAGTACTGGCCACTTACCCTCCATTGATTTGTGTCTATCAGACAAGACGTCGCTTTCTTTGACGCAGAGAAGACGGGGCTGCTGGTTAACCGTCTCACCTCCGATGTGCAGGAATTCAAGTCTTCCTTCAAGCAGGTCATTTCCCAGGTATGTGGCACCCGGCCCAAGCATTGGGCTAACGTGGGGCTGTGAGATCCTGGTGTGTTTTGCCCCTCAGGATACACTCACCCCTCAGCATACACTCACCCCTCAGGATACACTCACCCCTCAGCATACACTCATTTAGCTGCTGCACCCCAACCCCACCCACCCAAAAGTGCTGTACTTACCCACGCTGCACTTCTGCTGCACATTAACCCTCTCTTCCTTATATGCAGGGCCTGCGGAGCCTGACCCAGACTGTGGGCTGCTTTCTCTCTCTCTACTACATCTCCCCCAAACTCACCGGCCTCTTGCTTGTGGTGATGCCCGTGCTGGTTGGTTCCGGTGCTCTGATTGGTTCTTTTCTGCGCAAGCTCTCACGTCGGGCACAGGAGCAGGTGAGTGACCATTATTTTATAGTAATGCCTCTTCCACCCCACCACAACCTTCCCACAGATATATCTGGGGTACATAATATGGGAGTTCACTGGAAAGGGGGTAGATAAGTCACTAGGAGGGGAATATGGGGCAGGTAAGTCACTCGGAGGGGAATGTGGGGCAGGTAAGTCACTAGGAGGGGAATGTGGGGCAGGTAAGTCACTCGGAGGGGAATGCGGGGCAGGTAAGTCACTCGGAGGGGAATGTGGGGCAGGTAAGTCACTCGGAGGGGAATGTGGGGCAGGTGAGTCACTAGGAGGGGAATGTGGGGCAGGTGAGTCACTAGGAGGGGAATGTGGGGCAGGTAAGTCACTAGGAGGGGAATGTGGGGCAGGTAAGTCACTAGGAGGGGAATGTGGGGCAGGTAAGTCACTCGGAGGGGAATGTGGGGCAGGTGAGTCACTAGGAGGGGAATGTGGGGCAGGTGAGTCACTAGGAGGGGAATGTGGGGCAGGTGAGTCACTAGGAGGGGAATGTGGGGCAGGTAAGTCACTAGGAGGGGAATGTGGGGCAGGTAAGTCACTAGGAGGGGAATGTGGGGCAGGTAAGTCACTAGGAGGGGAATGTGGGGCAGGTAAGTCACTCAGAGGGGAATGTGGGGCAGGTAAGTCACTAGGAGGGGAATGTGGGGCAGGTAAGTCACTCGGAGGGGAATGTGGGGCAGGTAAGTCACTCAGAGGGGAATGTGGGGCAGGTAAGTCACTAGGAGGGGAATGTGGGGCAGGTAAGTCACTAGGAGGGGAATGTGGGGCAGGTAAGTCACTAGGAGGGGAATGTGGGGCAAGTGAGTCACTAGGAGGGGAATATGGGGCAGGTAAGTCACTCGGAGGGGAATGTGGGGCAGGTAAGTCACTAGGAGGGGAATGCGGGGCAGGTAAGTCACTCGGAGGGGAATGTGGGGCAGGTAAGTCACTCGGAGGGGAATGTGGGGCAAGTGAGTCACTAGGAGGGGAATGTGGGGCAGGTGAGTCACTAGGAGGGGAATGTGGGGCAGGTAAGTCACTAGGAGGGGAATGTGGGGCAGGTAAGTCACTAGGAGGGGAATGTGGGGCAGGTAAGTCACTCAGAGGGGAATGTGGGGCAGGTAAGTCACTAGGAGGGGAATGTGGGGCAGGTAAGTCACTCGGAGGGGAATGTGGGGCAGGTAAGTCACTCAGAGGGGAATGTGGGGCAGGTAAGTCACTCAGAGGGGAATGTGGGGCAGGTAAGTCACTAGGAGGGGAATGTGGGGCAGGTAAGTCACTAGGAGGGGAATGTGGGGCAGGTGAGTCACTAGGAGGGGGTGTATAAAACAGCAGGGGCATTTCTGTCAGTTGAGTGAGGCAGTTCTCTAGCAGGTGGGTTGGGGTATGTATGAGCAGGTAGGTGGCTGATGTATTGGTGGCCCCAGTACTAGCCCAATGACATGTGAGGTGGGTGTATTGACAGGTTGCAAGAGCCACAGGACTGGCGGATGAAGCTCTGGGGAACGTACGGACTGTTAAAGCCTTCGCCATGGAGACGAGAGAGATGGAGTAAGTATGGGGCATATCCTCTCCCCTTGTTACCCCTACACTTTGTATCTACCCCCTTCTCTACCTGCCCCTCTATCTGCCCCATGCTGCTACCCCTGTGTCTCTGTTACAGACTGTACTCGGCAGAGGTAGATAAGTCCAGTCAGCACAATGAGGTTCTGGGGGTGGGGATCGCTGCGTTCCAAGGACTGTCCAACGTTGTACTGAACTGTGAGTTGTTTCCCCTTTACTCTCTGAGTAGGACCTGCTGCAGCCTGTAACGGAATTAAAGGGACACTGTCATGAGAAAACATGTTATTTTCAAAACACATCAGTTAATAGAGCTGCTCCAGCAGAATTCTGCACTGAAATCCATTTCTCAAAAGAGCAAACAGATTTTTTTATATTTAATTTTGAAATCTGACATGGGGCTAGACATATTGTCAATTTCCCAGCTGCCCCTGGTCATGTGACTTGTGCTCTGATAAACTTCAGTCACTCTTTACTGCTGTACTGCAAGTTGGAGTGATATCACCCCCCCCCCCCAGCAGCCTAACAACAGAACAATGGGAAGGTAACCAGATAGCAGCTCCCTAACACAAGATAACAGCTGCCTGGTAGATCTAAGAACAGCACTCAATAGTAAAATCCAGGTCCCACTGAGACACATTCAGTTACATTGAGTAGGAGAAACAACAGCCTGCCAGAAAGCAGTTCCATCCTAAAGTGCTGGCTCTTTCTGAAAGCACATGACCAGGCAAAATGAGCTGAGATGCACCTACACACCAATATTACAACTAAATACACTTGCTGCTTCAGGAATGACATTTTATATTGTACAGTGAATTATTTGCAGTGTAAACAGTGTCATTTAGAAATAAAAACTACATCATAAAAATCATGACAGGATCCCCCATGTAGAACTATACGTCTCATCTGTGCCATAAATAATGTTCTACCTCTCTGGCTCCCCCTGGTGGTAATGTCAGTGATGAACATTATGTGAGGTTGTTACAGACACATCTGATCTCTGGATCACCTTTCCTTGACACTTTGGGGGGCACTTCTCATTGGTTTCAGGCTTCTCAGCAGAATGGAGGGGGCTTTGCTTTGGGACAGGGAATTCTGGGAATTGTAGTCTACTCTTACAGAAGCCACAGAGTGTTTGCTGGGAAGTGTAAGTATAGGGGCTGCCCATGATCTCTATACACGATCTCTATAAATTATCTCTATACACGATCTTTATACAGGATCTCTATACACGATCTCTATACCCGATCTCTATACAGGATCTCTATACACGATCTCTATAAATGATCTCTATACACGATCTCTATACACGATCTCTATACACGATCTCTATACACGATCTCTATACACAATCTCTATAAATTATCTCTATACAGGATCTCTATAAATGATCTCTATACACAATCTCTATACATGATCTCTATACAGGATCTCTATACACAATCTCTATAAATTATCTCTATACAGGATCTCTATAAATGATCTCTATACACGATCTCTATACACAATCTCTATACATGATCTCTATACAGGATCTCTGTACATGATCTCTATACACGATCTCTATACACAATCTCTATACACGATCTCTATACATGATCTCTATACAGGATCTCTATACATCATCTCTATACATCATCTCTATACACGATCTCTATACAGGATCTCTTATCAGGATCTCTATACAGGGCTGATATAGTGGAGGCTGCTATCAGTGGTGGGAAGCCAAGGAGACTGAGCTCAGTGACATTATTATGACTAATATTATACTGGGAATGAGTCCCTATACTAATCCCGCCTCTCTGCCCCGCCCAGGTATCGTGTTGGGCACCATATTTGCTGGGGGCTCCCTCATGTCCAGCAAGGAACTGTCTGCGGGGGACCTCATGTCTTTCCTGGTGGCTTCCCAGACAGTGCAGAGGTAATGCTGAGCTGTGACATTATATCCTGTGTATTGACAACTACTTACCTACCTACCTACCTGCCTCCTCTCCCACACAGGTCCATGGCCAATATGTCTGTCCTCTTTGGCCAGGTAAGTCTCTAGCTTGTTTGTGTGTATCAGGTGAGTGTTGTAGTTGCACGAGTATGTATGTGTGAGTTACATGAGTATCCCTGTATAAATCTCCCATGATGCTCTGTGCTGGATTGTTCTTCCCACAGGTAGTCCGAGGGCTGAGTGCTGGGGGAAGGGTATTTGAGTTCATGAGTCTGGAGCCCACTATACCCCTGAGCGGGGGCTTCAAACCTCCTGTACTGAAAGGGGAGATACACTTCAAGGACGTCTCTTTCAGGTGAGAGGAGGAATTGTACCCATGGGGCAAAGGGAAGAGGAAACTGTTCTGGGTGCTGACTTTTCCTTCAATAGTGATCCACTCACACTCACAGTTACTCCTATCCAACACTTACACACTTACATTGTATAAAAAAGTCCATCAAGTTCAATCCCTTCTTTATACTTATTTGCTTTAGTGGCCACAGAATGACACTGCCCAGAATTAGACAACTTGTTATCCACAAAAACCCTCAGATCCTTCTCAGTTGAAGGGATTCTGTCATGATTTTTATGATGTAGTTTTTGGGTGAGGAATGAAAACTACACCATAAAAATCATGACAGGATCCCTTTAATTGAACCAGTAACCTTCTGTGTGGGAGTGTATTGAATGCTTTAGTAAATCACATCCACTGCCATCCCAGAGTCGGGGTTCCTGCTCACCTTCTCATAAAAGGAAATTAAATCAGTCTGGCAAGATCTATTACACATAAAACCATGTGGCACACACTCATAGTATTATTATTTGCTATGAAGTCCAGTATCTTATCCTTTATTAAAGGAAAACTATACCCCCCAAACAATGTAGATACTGAGTAAAACAGCTCATGTGTAAAACCCTGCTTCATGTAAATGAACCATTATCATAATAATATACTTTTTTAGTAGTATGTGCCATTGGGTAATCATAAATAGAAAATTGCCATTTTAAAAAATAAGGGCCGCCCCCTGAGATCGTAAGATTCACTGTGCACACATACAAACCACATGTAAGGTCACATGAGCCAATTAACAGACAGAGTTCTGCCTTTTGCTTCCTCACTTCTTGTTACAGTTAGTGTTGTAGTATTTCTGGTCAGGTGATCTCTGAGGCAGCACAGATAGAGTCACGAAATGGTGGCTCAAGGCAAGAGATGTAAAAGGGCAATATTTATGTAAATATATATTCCAGTTTGGTAAGATTCTTTAATATGTCATTCAATTTGATATAAACTATCTGTTGCTTAAGTATTCATTTTGGGGGTATAGTTTTCCTTTAAAGGAGAACGAAACCCTAAAAATGAATGTGGCTAAAATGTCCTATTTTCTATAGTGAACTTATTGCAGGAGGCTAAAGTTTGAGCTTGCAGCAATAGCAGCAATGATCCAGGACTTCAAACTTGTCACAGGGGGTCACCATCTTGGAAAGTGTCTGTGACACTCACATGCTCAGTGGGCTCTGATTGGCTGTTGAGAAGCTAAGCTTAGGGCTCATCACTAATTATCCAGCAGAAAATGAGCTTCCCTGGCTGTAATATAAGCTGATGCTACAGGTTTGCTGATTATTCAATTCTGATGCTAATTGCACTGGTTTCTGTGCTGCCATGTAGTAATTATGTGTATTAATTACTAATCAGCCTTATATTGTGACATTTCTATTCTATGTGTACTGTATATTGTGAGTGGCTCCCTAAGCTCAGTAAGTGACAGCAGCACAGAGCATGTGAATCAGTGAATTAGCAGAAAAGAAGATGGGGAGCTACTGGGGCATCTTTGGAGACACCGATCTTTACTGCTAAAGGGCTGTGGTTGCCTTGGGCTGGTACAGAAGCACAAAACATCATGTACAACATTTCTAGCTACTTCTTTAGTTAGGCTTTAGTTCTCCTTTAACCCTTTTCCTACCACTGACGTCAGACTAACTGGCCTATAGTTTTGAGGCTGAGAACGGTATCCCTTTTTGAATAGAGGCACCACATTAGCAATTCGCCAGTCCGTGAATCCCTGGGAAATCTGGCCCCGGACCTTTGTTTATCTTAACATGTTCTAGTTCCTCATGTGTGAACCCTCCATCATTAGTTGTATTACTAGAATTGGGACTATTAAGAAGGAAACCTTCATGAACTGGTTCCTCATTTGTGTAGACAGACAAAATATAACATTTCAGAATCTCTGCTTTTTTTCTGTTCTCATCAACCAACTTTAATGAATAACTTTGGAATCATTTGGCTCCTCACTGCAATACCTTTTTCATGTCAATTTTAGCCTGTAGCGTGCCTGAAAAGCACATCTTTTCTTACTCACCTCAACAGCAACGGTTTTATATAACCATTTTTCATCTGCGTTTAACACAGTGAAGCCTTTCCCAGTTAATATGTTGCAGAGATACCCTTATACTGATACAGTTTTCCCCGCTAACATTTAGGGGCAGATTTATCAAATGTAGAGGTGAATTTACGAATGAAAAAAATTTGAATTTCAAGCTATTTTTTTTGTGTACTTCGACTAGGGAATAGTCCAAATGCAATTTGAAAATTTAATAATTAGAATATTGAAATTTATCGTGTACTGCCTCTTTAAAAATTCGACTTTGACCATTCACCATATGAAAACTGCCGAATTGCCTTTTTAGCCTATGGGCGGACCTTCTAGAACCTATTTGTAGTCAATTGGTGGACCTTGAAAAATGTAAGTTTTTATAAAAAAAACTTTGAATCTAATTCGATTGAATGCTATATTTTATCGATTTGTACGATTCGAATTCGAAAACTAACCTATTCGACCAAAAAAACTTTGACTTCATTTTGGTTGGTCTTTTCGAATTTCAAAGTTTTTTCAATTCCAAATTTGACCCTTGATAAATATGCTCCTTAGAGTGTTAGTTCCCCCTATAGAGCTTGCAGGAATAGTGACAGGGCAGTTATTCATATCCAGTACATATACAGTAGCTGAGTACAGGGATCTGGGGAGAACTCCCAGGATTTCTGGGTATGATTGTACAGAGAAGAAATACATGGCACAGGTTGAATGAGGGGGAGTTAGTAACCATGTTACTGGTAAGACAAGACATCTCTGCTGTCTCCACCAGTTACCCAACCCGACCAGGCCATGAAGTACTGAAGAAGTTTGACCTAAGGATCCCTCATGGCAAGACGGTGGCCCTCGTGGGTCAGTCGGGTGGAGGTGAGGAATCTCTATATCAGTCTGTATGTCTGTCCCTCTAGTACTGGGACCCTCCAGCAGTCACCAGGGCTATTAAATAAAAATATTGTGCCGACACTTTTCAGGAAAGTCAACGGTGGCAGCGCTGCTAGAAAGGTTCTATGACCCGACAGAAGGGGCGGTCCAACTGGACGGGGTGGACATACGGATCCTGGATCTGTCCTGGCTTAGAGGGGAGGTCATTGGCTTCATCAACCAGGTACCTGCCCCCTGGCTTAAAAAACAAATATGCACTATTATATATAGACAAATACAAGATATTATACAGTATATATCTGTAACCTTCTTATGAGCTAAAGGGCCCAGCCTTAAGGTCAGTTAGGGGGAGATTTGGGGTTTAGGCCTCACCAAGCCGGTACCATATACTTAATGATGACATTACTGCAGTGACCCTGGTAGTACATATTGTTCTGATTTCCCAGGAGCCAGTTCTGTTTGGCACCACCATTTTGGAGAACATTCGCTTTGGGAGGCCGGATGCCACTGATGCTGAAGTTTGTAAAGCCGCCGCACAGGCCAACGCAGACAGTTTCATCCGCAGTTTCCCGGAGGGTTACAACACCATGCTAGGTAGCCCCCAGTTATTACATTTATCCCCCACCCTTTCTACTGTTCCTGAACCCATTGTGCTGCTTCTTAAGGTTTGTTCCATTGGCTCCTCCTCTTTTGTTTTAGTCCATTTCAGCCGCACCCATTTCTGTGCACCACATGCTCATCATAGGCTTTTGTTTCTGTGCTGATTTAGGGGAGCGTGGGGTGACCCTCTCAGGGGGGCAGAAGCAGCGGGTGGCAATTGCCCGGGCCCTACTGAAAGATCCCAAGATCCTTATTCTGGATGAAGCCACAAGTGCACTGGATACAGAGTCAGAGAGAGCAGTACAAGTTGCACTGGATCGGGCCAGGTCAGGACGCACCGTTGTGGTTATTGCTCATCGGCTCAGCACCATCTCCGAGGCAGATTTTATAGTGGTTCTGTCCAAAGGCCAAGTGGCTGAGGTAAGAGGTGTTGATTGGCTTGTTTAAATCTTATGGTTCAAGTGCTGATTGGCTGGCCCGATCCAAAGGGTGAATGTGCTGATTTGCTGGCCTCATCCAAAGGGTGCATGTAGTCAAATACAAGAGTCCCCTGCACTCAACCCATTATCAATATATTTAAGACAGAGACATTTTGTGCTACTGAAAAATGCCTTACCCTTTAAACAAAACAGGGATTGTTTGATCCAAAGGGTGCATGTGCTGATTGGCTGGTTTGATCCAAAGGGTGCATGTGCTGATTGGCTAGGCTAGTAAGACTGATGCAGTGCAGATATAATATTTTATCAACAAAATACATCTTTCTCTTTTTCCCCAGCTTGGGACCCACGAGGACCTGCTCAGAAGAGGAGGACTTTATGCAGATCTGATACGTCGTCAGAAGCAGGAGTCGCAGGAGTCGCAGTAACAAAAGAGAGACTGATGAGCAACACTTACCTCATGGGGCCCCACAGTGACTCTTATGTATCTCTGTCTGTAGGAAGTTGCCTGGGAGCCCCCCATCTGCTATTGCCCCTGTGCTCATTACTGGGCCCTGTCACTACATCACGTGTGTCCTACAGACACCTGAGACTCAATCATCTCCATTGACTGTGCTGGCCTCACAATGAGCAGCAATATGGGCCCTACACTATGAGCTTCTGTTTTATATGTAAGTAGGGTGCCACCTTTTCTAGAAAAAATACCGGACTTCCAATACATTCATGGTTTTTCCCTATTATTAACATTGGGATGAAGCATTATTGTTAGCGGCCAGGTGGCCACCCTGTATGTAAGTGTTGTACATGTGAATAGACTGTGGAAGTGGATGGAGTCCCAGTAGAGGCTGGTGGTATCACTAGTAAAACTCATTCATTCTGTTCTGCTGCCAGAGGCTCAGTTGTAGCCTGAGATCAGACTGGTGGAACATGAGAGGGACAGAGGGAAGTGTAACTCAGTGTATAGAGTCACACACACATATATATATATATATATATATATACACACACACATAGGGAAAGGATATGTGTGGCCTGTTGTTTGTGCAGAACTGCTGTGAGGTACAATAAATCCTCATTAGCCTCCTCCTCACCCCCTGTCTCCTGTCAGTAAGAAATAAATAAAGGCCAGACTGCTGCTGCCATACTGCTTGTCTCTCTCCTGTAACTGCTCTTTCCTGCCCCGCCCCCACACAGCACAAGCCTCTACACTGACGTCATGCAGAAAGGCGGGGCACTGTGTGACTGACATGCTTTGTGCTTGTATTTAGGAGGACTCCCCGCAGTTTTACAAACAAAAACTGGTCCCATGCCTGTACCAACATGGCCGCCTCCCCGCCCCCACAAAGCTGCCATTTCCTACCGTCTCCATGTAAGCGCTTCGCAGTGATTGGATTGGCTGAGACGCTCTTCCGGGGCGGATGTGTGCGCATGCGTACTGAAGAAATCAGCGAGATTGAGCCGCTGCCGGTATTATCATGCAGAAGTACGAGAAACTGGAAAAAATCGGGGAAGGTGAGTGGCCCGAGGGCCGGGGTGTGACTGTTGTTTGTGTCTGTCCCCTAAACGGTCCCATTATCCGCTGCTGCCCCTCCAGCCCGTGTGTGTGTCTCTTGCAGGTACTTATGGGACTGTGTTCAAGGCCAAGAATCGGGACACTCACGAGATTGTGGCGCTTAAACGTGTCAGACTCGATGATGATGATGAGGTGAGGCCCCAGAGCATTGTGGGAGGGAGAGTGTGAGTGTGAGTGAGAGTGTGAGTGTGACTGAGTCTGTTGTCATTACACAGGGGGTGCCGAGCTCAGCACTGCGGGAGATTTGTCTCCTCAAGGAACTCAAACACAAGAACATTGTCAGGTCAGTCATCTACTGTCTGTCTGTATAATATATGTATATATAGTGTATATAGTGTGTATAGAGTGTATATAGTGTATATAGTGTATATAGTGTATATAGTGTAGATCAGCACTCACACGATTAGGAGACATCACTGGAATCATAGTGACATAGTGTAACTACAACATCTCACACACAGAGACAGCAGGGAAACTGTCAGACTGTCACACTGACGAGACCCATATACTGACACTATAGTGAGGAGAGGGGGATACAGGGAGGAGAGGGGGATACAGGGAGGAGAGGGGGGGATACAGGGAGGAGAGGGGGATACAGGCAGGAGAGGGGGATACAGGCAGGAGAGGGGGGGATACAGGGAGGAGAGAGGGGGATACAGGGAGGAGAGAGGGGGATACAGGGAGGAGAGGGGGGATACAGGGAGGAGAAGGAGAGAGGGATACAGGGATGAGAGAGGGATACAGGCAGGAGAGGGGGATACAGGGAGGAGAGAGGGGGATACAGGGAGGAGAGAGGGGGATACAGGGAGGAGAGGGGGATACAGGGAGGAGAGAGGGGGATACAGGGAGGAGAGGGGGATACAGGCAGGAGAGGGGGATACAAGGAGGAGAGGGGGATACAGGGAGGAGAGAGGGGGATACAGGGAGGAGAGAGGGGGATACAGGCAGGAGAGGGGGATACAGGGAGGAGAGAGGGGGATACAGGGAGGAGAGAGGGGGATACAGGGAGGAGAGAGGGGGATACAGGGAGGAGAGGGGGGATACAGGGAGGAGAGGGGGGATACAGGGAGGAGAGGGGGGATACAGGGAGGAGAGGGGGATACAGGGAGGAGAAGGAGAGAGGGATACAGGGAGGAGAGAGGGATACAGGCAGGAGAGGGGGATACAAGGAGGAGAGGGGGATACAGGGAGGAGTGGGGGGATACAGGGAGGAGAGGGGGATACAGGGAGGAGAAGGAGAGAGGGATACAGGGAGGAGAGAGGGATACAGGCAGGAGAGGGGGATACAAGGAGGAGAGGGGGATACAGGGAGGAGTGGGGGGATACAGGGAGGAGAGAGGGGGATACAGGGAGGAGAGAGGGATACAGTGAGATTGTGCTACAAACAGAAATGAAACATCAAATGAAATAAAAAGGACAGAGTGTGACAAAGCGACACAATAAAGGAAACAGGAACTTCCCAATGTGACTGCACAGGATCAGATACTCAATACTGATATATTTCTATGTGATACTCTGTGTCCTGGGGCCCAGCCCTACACTAACTCCTCCAACATGTGTGATTGTGTATGAAGCATGTTTGTCTCTCCTCTATACACTCCGTGTGTGAGTGATTGTCCCACCCATGGGTGCTGGTTACTGTCTCCCCGCAGGTTACATGATGTGCTGCACAGTGACAAGAAGTTGACGCTGGTGTTTGAGTTCTGTGATCAGGTGGGTTGTACCCTCGGGTTGGGCAGGTTGGGACCACTTCAATGCAGACTCCTCCTTACACGCCAGCTCCACCAGGTGTGAGTTGTGTTTTTGTTCAGCTCAGTACTAGTCTGTCTGGCACTTACACACAAGGCTACTGTCAGACTCCTGGTGACTTACTGCACAGTGTGGGCCAGCGGGGCCATTAGTCTCTGTGTCCCTCCCCACTATGTGTCACACCATTACCCATAATTCTCTGCTTCAGAGTGGCAGTGCCCCCCAGTCACATGCACCTTTCCCTAATTCTCACCCCTGTTCCTCTCAGGACCTGAAGAAATATTTTGACAGCTGCAATGGGGACCTGGACCCAGAGATAGTGAAGGTGAGACATGGGCTGTGACTTCTGATCCACTTCTTCTCATTCTGCCTCTGGGGCCCAGGCTTCCCTCCTGTATGTCTGTGAGTCTGTCTGTGGCCCTTACTGTGGGGCCCAGGCTTCCCTCCTGTATGTCTGTGAGTCTGTCTGTGGCCCTTACTGTGGGGGATATTTTAGTCTCATGTCTGTGGGTAAAGCCTCCTCTTGCCCCAGGTGGTGCCCCCCTGAATAATGTTATGGGGGTACCTGCCAGTCACCTGACATTAGTGCTGTTCTGTTGCCCCCCATAGTCGTTCATGTATCAGCTCCTGAAGGGCCTCGCGTTCTGCCACAGCCGAAATGTTCTGCACCGGGACCTGAAACCTCAGAACCTGCTGATCAACAGGGTGAGTCCTTGTCACACGTATATACTCACAGTTACAGTCTCTGGGGGGATTTAGTTACTGTACCCCAGCTGGTTACTAATTGTGCCACTGGTAATTGGGTGATGAGACCAGTAGGGGGCAGACTGGTTGGTACAGGTGTAACCCAGTGTCTGGCCAATCTCTGTGTAGAATGGGGAGCTGAAGTTGGCAGACTTTGGGTTGGCTCGTGCCTTCGGGATTCCCGTGCGATGCTACTCGGCTGAGGTAAGTCCCTCTCGGGGGGCTTTATTTGGCTTTGGGGGGGGGGTCTTATGTACCTGGCAGTGAGTATGACAATACCTTTATCCTTTCAGGTGGTCACCCTCTGGTACCGGCCCCCCGATGTGCTCTTTGGTGCTAAACTCTACTCCACCTCAATAGATATGTGGTCGGCAGGCTGCATATTCGCAGGTATATGTGGGGTGCCAGTAGAAATAGTGGGGTACAGAGGCAGACTGTGGGGTGCCAGTAGAAATAATGGGGTACAGAGGCAGACTGTGGGGTGCCATTAGAAATAGTGGGGTGCAAAGGCAGACTGTGGGGTTCCAGTAGAAATAGTGGGGTGCAGAGGCAGACTCTAGGGTGCAAGATTGAGCCACTGCTCCTATCTGTCAGACTGTGGGGTACTGGGACAGATTTTGGGTGGAGTTCCTTCCTATTGCTGAGTGGGAAGGACAAAGGCCATGCTGACCTGGGTGTGGGGGTAACTGTAGGGGTGGGGCATTTAGAGGCTCTCAGGGTAAAGCCCCTCCCCCACTCCTGTTGTGTAACACATACTGATGTCATGGTACCCCCAACAGAGTTGGCCAATGCCGGGCGGCCCCTCTTCCCTGGAAATGATGTAGACGACCAACTGAAGAGGATCTTCCGATATCCTTCAAGTCAAGGGTTGGACCTCATGGGAACTCTTCCTGCTCTTGGGGTTGGTTTGGGGTGGGTAGGGGTATGTGCTCCCTTCATGCTTGAAATTTGGAAGTTCTTGCCCTTAACACACACACATTGCTTGGGACCCCCACGGAGGAGCAGTGGCCGGCCATGACCAAACTTCCTGACTATAAGGTGAGCTGAGGATGAGAGGCTAAAGGGGAACATTTGGAAATATGAATGCAGTGCTCTGAATCCCTTTATTACAGTTGTCTTCCTGGCATGTCTGGGGTTAATGCAATGATCTGCAGTGTGGGTGTGGCCTAATAGCCTTTCATTACCAGGCTCTGTGCATTTTATTTGTAGTCACAGACGGGCATTTGCCTTAGGCTCATTTAGTGTGTGAGCTGCACTGGGGCACATGTGAATCGTTTAGGGTCAGTAATTGGGGGATAATAAGAAATCACATTGGGGTTGTCCGATTGTTTCTCCACAGCCCTACCCCATGTATCCTGCCACCATGTCTCTAGTCAATGTTGTGCCCAAACTGAATGCCACCGGCCGGGACTTGCTGCAGGTGAGTACAGGGCTTGTTCCGGCGCTGGGGGGCGAGTGAAGCCTAATAGAGGGGAGCACTTGGGGTTGATTGAGGTGCAAAGGATGGGGTGGGAGTGGGGGGGCAGAATGCTGAAATAGGCTGGATGGTGGGTGTGGGATTGAATGAGGGGGTACAGTGTTACAAGTAGTGCCTAGATGTGGGGGTCCAGCTCTGGGGAAGAGGTGGGAATTTGGGGCTTGAGCATTGGAGGGTACATGTCACAGGCAGGATCTTATTCTCTTCTCTTTGTTTCTTGTCAGAATCTGCTGAAGTGTAACCCCGTGCAGAGGATCTGTGCAGATGAGGCCCTCCAGCACCCCTACTTTGCTGATTTCTGCCCCCCGTAACCTGCGCTTCTCTCTGAGTCCCCTTGTCCTTCTGTCTGATGTCACCAACTGTCACACACATCTCCCAGTTACTGCCACTGACTCCGCCCAGTGCAAGCCACCAATCATGTGAAGAATCAATGCTCTGATTCGCTGTCAGTCTGTGGGGCTCCTCCTTCAGTTCCTAATTCTGCAGTGGCCAGAAGATCACATGACTATTCAGGGCCCAACATTTAACTGCTTGAGTGCCAGAGGCCTAAACCTACCAGTACCCTTGGTTTGTGGGATACATCCCCCCCCCCGCAAGACATCAGATCAGAGGGCTCCTTTCTAACCTGCCTCCTCCTCCCCCATCATTATTTATTCATTTGGGAGACATGAATTACTCCCCCAGGTATCAGGTGTATATTTTATGTAATTATGTTTATTATATGTATGAATTTTGTTTATTGTTCCCTGTAAATTTGCCCAATATTCTTAGAAATGCAGTTATTTTACTGACCCCTCCCCCAGCCATGTGTCCGGCTCTTATTGTACCAACTAAAGTGTTTCATTGGCTGCCCGTCCTTATAAATGAGTCCCTCATGTCTGCCATTGGGCTAAGGTATTTAGTGAGGGTCTATCTGATTGGACCTGCCTCATTCAGGACAAATAATGGTACCACAGGGAAGGTCCAGATATTGCTGGATAGAGTTTATTGTCCCTACTGAGGGGATATTATTGGCCTTCAGAATGGGGCCCCCTATTTCCCCCTTCAGCTCTGGCCTATGGAATGGGAAACGAGAGGGAGACAGTAGACTGGAGGATTGTGGGTAAGTGGCAGCTGATTAGTTATGGCACTTGCAGCTCATGTGTGTTGAGTTGGGTTTCTATGTAGTTGGTAAGTACAAGACATGAGAGGTGCATTTATAGGGGTGCAGTATTTATTATACAGTACTCTCAAGTCTCTCATGGTATCAGTCTTTATGTCTCACAGAGACCAGCCTCTGCCTCAATCTTTTGTACAATTTCAGCTATTTGTTTCGCATCTATAAGAGCCTTAACCCTCTGCTGGTGGCCCTGAATGGACTCCTCTTGCTCCGCCTTTATGAGCAAGTCAATGTGTTTAGTAGAGTGCAGGGGGTCTGGGGTAAGGGAAAGTTGTCTGAGAAGCTTCAGATTTTGGAGGCATTGCTGGGTGAGTTGAGTGGTTCTTGCCGTAGTGTAGTCTCCCTCATCTACAGTTTGCCTCCTTTCTAATAACGACTCAGTTTGTGCACAAGCTCTGTCGCACTTCTCTTTCTTCTGCCAGTTGGTTGCCATCTGTCTTTTCTGAACATAGGCAGTAGCAAACTTCTGAATGTAGTGGACCCTGGATTGGCATTTATTAGGGCATGCTGTGCAAAGACCTTTCTTGTCTATTGCTGAACACTTGGACTTATCTTCATCAGTGATGTTGCAAGTGCAGGAGAAATGGCACACATAGTCACATTTGGGACAATTCAAGATAACCTCATCAAGTGCCACTAAGGTTTCCTCTTGGGTCTCCTCTTCATATTCATAATCTTGGTTGGCCTTGATAATGTCATTGGCCTCCTGTAGAAGTCTCTCTATCTCCATCATTTCCTCCTGTTTTATCAACTGGTCAACCTGAGTCATTGACAGCAACTCATTAAGCTCCATGTCCAGTTCTTTGCTTTTCGTGAGGACTTTCTTGGTCAGCTCCAGACTCTTTGCCTCAGTTGTCCTTAGGTACCTGAAGAAGATGGCAAGACTTTCTTTTCCAATGGACCAGAACAATTTGCTTAGTACTGTTTTTCTTGGCTTGTTGGTGGCAAACAGGGAAGAGTTATTGAATTTGAAGTGGAGCGGGTCTCCAGCACTGTCTACAGCAGAAGGAATATTATTGGCTTTGAGTGCCTCTAATACAGGGGGTTTCTGACCATCTGCATGGGTAGCGAGGATCATAATGTTGTCTTTGATATCTTTTCCAAACATGGAGCACACAGAATGGAACAAAAGTCTCTGGGTCGGAGACAGCTGAGCAGATGGAGCCTGGACTACAAAGCAGATGGCATTGATGTGGTCAATGTCGTTGGCACTTGTAAGAAATATATGGATGGCCTCTGTGATCTTTGTAACCAAGCCAACTCCTTCAGTGGCATCAAATGTAGGTGTGTCTATCACCGTGAGGGAATATGTTATCTGATATGCACTATCATAGTGAATCTTGTACACCGTGACTTGAGAAGATTTCAGGGTGGTACTTGCATGACTATGTGTGAGCTTAAAGCGGAAGTCGTCTTCCAAGTCCACTCCAAAGATGTAGTTGGCCATCCCATCGATTAGCGTTGCCTTTCCTGAGCCTTTGGTTCCCATTAACAAGATGACTTTATTCATTTTTCGTGGGTTTTCTTTACCCAGTGTGTACTGGTGATATCCAAATCTGAAGTAATCTGGTTGGATCTGGTATACACTGGGAGGTCCAGCCTTTATCAATGTACTCGCCGTGACCATGTGGTGCGCTGCTTTAACTGGTTCTTCTGCTGGAGTCACAGCCTGGGCTTCATCACTTGCCATGCTCTCTCCAGAGACTCCACACATGGCCCTGACACGGACTCTGTACTTTGTATTAGTAGTAAGTCCCTCAATAACACAGCAATTTATATTCCTTCCAGTTTGCTGCTCAAGCCAAGTATCCGCACTCTCTTCTTTATATTCAACCCTGTACTGTTTTATGTTGGCACCATCTCCCACAAGCAACGGGGCTCTCCAAAACACTGTAATGGCCTGGGGTTCTGCTGTGATATCTGGGGTTCCTGGAGGACTGGTGGGAAGGGTTCTCACGGGGGAAGTGACCTCACTCAGGACGCTGACACCTGCTTTACACACGGCACAGTATCTGAACTGGAAACAGGAATTTGCTTTCAGTCCCATAATGGTTATTTTTCCCTCATTTTGCTCCATATTCCAACAAACCCAGGCATCGCCCTCTGTGCATTTGTATTCGACTCTGTAACCTTCAATGGAATCTTTCCCAAAGTCGGCTGCTTGTGGGGTAAACGCTACTGTGTCATGTGTTTTCACGGTTATCACCGGGATATGGGGTTTTGCTGGGGGCTCAAACTTTGCGTTCACCAGATCTCCACCTTCATACAAATGAATAGATATCCCAGGATTTCCCATGTCTACAACAGAAGCCACGACAAACTTCATCTCTTTACAGGTCAAATTCATGTCTGCGAATGCTTGAAATTCTCTCACGTACTGCCTGGCCTTTCTGGGCAGACTTTTCTCTTCAAACCATGGCACCAAGTTGGGCATTTGATACATTTCCTCCGAGTGATGTTTATTGGTTTGGAGCCAATCGCTGACATCTAACAAGTATTGTTCACTGGCACCTACAGAAGAGAAGTTGAAGCACACGGTATATTCTGTTTCCTGGTCAGTAAGGACTTGTCTAAGTTCATTTTCTGTGGGAACCACCAAGATGTTGGGGAGACCTTTCAGGTAAGAGCCAATCACATCCAGCTCCTGCTGTTTCTTGTTTAAGAAGTCTGTGATGTAATAATATCTAAAGGGAGATTGTTCTTTTCTAGTGAAAATGGCCTCCATGGCATCTTCATCTAATTTACCACCTCGAACTGAGGGCAGAGCTTGCGCCAACTGCTTCTGAAACGTCAGTGTGAACTGCTGGCAATGACTGCTGAACTGGCGGATTTTTCTTTTGATTTCAGGGAACAAAAGTGCAGCCGGATGTTTCATTAGATCATTGCACTGCATGTCCACTTCCACCATCTGCTGTACCACCTCTTCTGCCCTGAACACCAGGTTCTCTCTGATCTCTCGGACCAGCTGGTCAGCTTTACTATCCAGTTTGTTCAGAGGGTAGAGCCAGACTGTCATGGGCACGGCCTTCTCTTGTTTGGAGCCCAGTGACTGTGGGAGGCTGGCATAGATCTCAATGGCATCCTCATAGTTGACTGGGTTTCTTTCCAATGCAAAGTCCCCATAAAATTTGCAGCCAAATTTGCTCACCGTATCTTTCACTTTGCCATTCATCTTATCAAGATCTAAACCTTGGGGAATTCTCCTGATCATGGTGTGGAGATTGCCTTTCACATCCTGGACACTCTCTTTAGGGGACACTTCTTGGTCAAATATGAAGAAGGCTTGAGCACCATAAAGTATCCCGGTCACCACATGGGTGGCTGTCACTTTGCTGAAGACATTGTGGTAGGCCATGTTCTCCATGGAGAGATGGTTCATGCTGAGTTGCTCAAACCTTGTTGTTCTGGAGTAATGGAGAGTCACTCGCGCTTGCTTGCTGGAACTCTTCATATCTTTTAGGAATTTCCCAGACCCCCCCACCTCTATGAGACCACAGAGGAAACTGGCCTTAAGTGACAGCCCCAGACTCAGAGCTGAAGACTTATCAGAAATTGTGTCGGAGGCCAGAACTTCAAATGATGTGTTGTTCTGAGATTTGGTGGACACGTCTTTTTCTAAAGCTTCTCTCTTCCACAGGGTCATGCCTGTATGGGGACAACATGGTCTCATTAGTGCACAGCAGCTATCAGTTAGAAGCAAGAGTACAGATCATTGCTCACGCCACTATACGTTTTGTGCCCAAAAGCAGATTTTTTGGGAATGGTGGAGTAAGCGGAGTGGGAGGATGGGGGCTGCGGGGTGGGAGAAGAGAGGAATCTGCTTGGTGGGTATAGGGGGCGGGGAAGAGAGGAAGCAGATAGGTGGGAATGGGGGTTAGGGGGCGGGGATGGGGTGTTATGGGTTGTGGAAAAAAGCAAGTGGAGTTGAAGGGATGGGGGGCACAGGCTTTCATCCCAACCCATAACCCCAATCCCAGCAAATTCACTTAGTCTTTCCTGACCCATAACCCCCCATTCCCACAAATCCCGGGTGCCCTTTGTTGCCATATTGGCAGCAGCAGCAGCAGAAAATCCCATGTCCCAGTGTAAGGGGTGTGTGAACCCCAGAAGGATAAATTCTGGGGGTTATTAAGTACAACTGACCTTGGTTCCGCAGTCATGGCACTGCATTGTAATAACAACAGCTCCATGTTACCATGATGGCTAACTCACTGTACCGTTAAAGGGACACTGTTATGGGAAGATTTTTTTTTTTCAAAATGCATCAGTTAATAGTGCTGATCCAGCAGAATTCTGCACTGAAATCCATTTCTCAAAAGAGAAAATTATTTTTTTTATATTTTCTTTTGAAATCTGACATGGGGCTAGACATATTGTCAGTTTTCCCAGCTGCCCCCAGTAATGTGACTTGTGCTCTTATAAACTTCAGTCACTCTTTACTGCTGTACTGCAAGTTGGACTGATATCACCTCCCCAGCAGCCTAACAACAGAACAATGGGAAGGTAACCAGATAGCAGCTCCCTAACACAAGATAACAGCTGCCTGGTAGATCTAAGAACAGCACTCAATAGTAAAATCCAGGTCCCACTGAGTCACATACAGTTACATTGAGTAGGAGAAACAACAGCCTGCCAGAAAGCAGTTCCATCCTAAAGTGCTGGCTCTTTCTGAAATCACATGACCAGGCAAAATCATACCTCCCAACATTTGTGATTAAAAAAGAGGGACAAAAGGCTCTGCCTTGTGGCCATGCCCACTTTATGGCCACTCCCCCATAAGTCACGCCCATTTAACAAAAACATTCACAAAAATGCAGCTTCACTTGGTATGTTTGTTACCCTTTAGCTAAGACTCTATTCACTCCTTTATCCTGCCTGCTTACCTTGCTTAGATCTACCCTCCAATCACATTACTCAGCCTTCTCAGCGTCTCTGTGAAACTCAATGAAAAAACAATATAACAGCATTGTCAGTGGTCAGAATATCAGATTGAAGAGTTAATCTGTCAAAGAAAGAGTTATAGAGGCAAACAAGAGCCACTTCCCTAAAGCCACAGACCTAGGCACATGCCTTTAGCTGACTATATATTAAAGAGAGATGTTCACCTTCAAATTCACTGTTAGTAGGACGTAGAGAGGGATATTCTCAAACAATTTCATTTTTTTATTTTTTTTTTGAGTTATTTAGCTTTTTATTCAGCAGCTCTCCAGTTTGCAATTTCAGCAGTCTGGTTGCTAGGATCCAAATTCCCCTAGTAACCATGCACTGATTTGTCTGGAATATGAATAGGAGAGGCCTGAATAGAAAGATGAGGAAAACAAAATAGCAATAACAGTAAATGTGTAGCCTTACAGAACATTTCTTTTTAGATATGATCAGTGACCTGACCCCCATTTGAAAGCTGGAAAGAGTCAGAAAAAGCAGGTATTTAATTTAAAAAAAAAACCCATAGAATATAAATAATGAAGACCAATTGAAAAGTTGCTTAGAATTAGCCATTCTGTAAAATACTAAAAGTTAACTTATAGGTGAACCACACATTTAATGCAGCCCTGGTAGCAGCTACATGCTAGGCAGGCAAATCATGGCTAATGACAACTGTAGAAAAATTATGATTAACGAATGTTCCATAAAAAAACGACCTTTTTCCTCAGTTTAAGCAGCTAAATACAGTCTAGTGAAGTGACATGAAATAGTTCTTTCTGTGCTCCTCCACACAGCCCCTTCCCCACGCACAACTGCAGCTCTCTCCTGCTTCAACTCCCCACACACTGAAAAGACAGACCACTAAATGTACATTTGACAAAGCCTTGCGGGGGGCGAGAGTCAAAGAAGAAGGAATGTGATGCGACTGTGAGAGAATGGGACTCATTTGTGAAGCAGCAGCAGCAGCAGCGTTGGGAAGGATCAGGCACTTTTCCAGTGCACATTAGGAGCGCAGGCTGTAGAACTCTAGGTGCTCGTACAGACCAATCCCCCACGTTACAATTCCACACCACTGCCTGCGCTCCCTCCTCACTGACCTCTCTTCTCCGCGTCCCATAAAATCTATGACGTAACGTAGTCTCTTCTCGCGAGACTTCAGCTAAAAATGCAGGAAGAGCACGAGAGACACAGGGATGCGGGACGTTTGAGTCCACTATCCGGGACAGACAGCCAAAAACGGGACTGTCCCACAGAAAACGGGACGGTTGGGGGGTATGACAAAATGAGCTGAGATGCACCTACACACCAATATTACAACTAAATACACTTGCTGCTTCAGGAATGACATTTTATATTGTACAGTCAATTATTTGCAGTGTAAAACAATTTAATTTAGAAATAAAAACTACGCCATAAAAATCATGACAGAATCCCTTTAAATACTGGAGGTGGAGCCATATTGGAAAAAGGCAGAAGCAACTTCAAACAGCAGATGATTCAGTGGTAGCCATCTTGGTAAAGGAGATTTGTCCAAATCAGGGCTGACTTACGCGTTTCTTGCCGGGTCTCGCAGCACTCAGAATCTCTGACGGCAAGAAACGCGTAAGTCAGCCCAGAATACCCACCATAACATTCCCCGTGTGTTTGTTCTAATAAAGACGACATTTCAACACAAACGCTTGTGGTGTCCTGAATCAGCGCTAGTACGTGCGAGTATCGTTCCATAATAACTGTACCCCACTGTATATATCAGGGTGCTGTACAATAGGGATATTACTGGGCACGGCCAAATTGATTTGTCTTTACACCTTGCCTGGAACCCTCCCAATATTTACATTAGCCACGCCTACTCCCCACCCTCCACTCACACTCACACTCCTTAACTACAGTCCTGTATATGAAACTGCCCCTCTGTGCCCAATATCACCCCTGTCCTTTCACCCACTAACACTCACCTATGGACTGACTGTCTCACTCTCTCTCCCAGTGCAAGAAACGTTCATTATCTCTGTGATCCTCACTGTGCTGCTTGTGCTCTCACACATACGAATAAGGAGGTCACTTTATACTATACACTATTATACACTATTATACACTATACACTATTATACACTATTATACACTATACACTATTATACACTATTATACACTATAATACACTATTATACACTATTATACACTATTATACACTATAATACACTATTATACACTATAATACACTATTATACACTATTATACACTATAATACACTATAATACACTATTATACACTATAATACACTATTATACACTATTATACACTATTATACACTATAATACACTATACACTATTATACACTATTATACACTATACACTATTATACACTATTATACACTATACACTATTATACACTATTATACACTATAATACACTATTATACACTATTATACACTATAATACACTATAATACACTATTATACACTATTATACACTATAATACACTATAATACACTATTATACACTATAATACACTATTATACACTATTATACACTATTATACACTATACACTATTATACACTATTATACACTATAATACACTATTATACACTATACACTATAATACACTATTATACACTATTATACACTATAATACACTATTATACACTATAATACACTATTATACACTATAATACACTATTATACACTATTATACACTATTATACACTATACACTATACACTATAATACACTATACACTATTATACACTATTATACACTATACACTATTATACACTATACACTATTATACACTATTATACACTATTATACACTATAATACACTATTATACACTATTATACACTATAATACACTATAATACACTATTATACACTATTATACACTATTATACACTATAATACACTATAATACACTATTATACACTATAATACACTATTATACACTATTATACACTATTATACACTATACACTATAATACACTATACACTATTATACACTATTATACACTATAATACACTATAATACACTATTATACACTATAATACACTATTATACACTATGATACACTATTATACACTATACACTATACACTATACACTATTATACACTATTATACACTATACACTATTATACACTATACACTATTATACACTATTATACACTATACACTATTATACACTATTATACACTATACACTATTATACACTATTATACACTATTATACACTATTATACACTATTATACACTATTATACACTATAATACACTATTATACACTATTATACACTATTATACACTATACACTATAATACACTATACACTATTATACACTATTATACACTATACACTATTATACACTATTATACACTATACACTATTATACACTATTATACACTATACACTATTATACACTATTATACACTATACACTATTATACACTATTATACACTATACACTATTATACACTATTATACACTATTATACACTATACACTATTATACACTATAATACACTATAATACACTATTATACACTATTATACACTATTATACACTATACACTATAATACACTATACACTATTATACACTATTATACACTATACACTATTATACACTATTATACACTATACACTATTATACACTATTATACACTATACACTATTATACACTATTATACACTATACACTATTATACACTATTATACACTATACACTATTATACACTATACACTATTATTGTTACCTGGTATAAGGGAGTCCGTGCGACAGTCGTACAACATGCCCAGAGAGAAGGGGCGCCCCAGGGCTGGAACCTCTAGGGACATGTCTGACTCCTCTTCTTCCCACACTCCAACAATGTGACACTTGTACTGAAACAAAGGGCAGGGGGTAAGATTCATGTCATGGGCTCAGCACTGGGGCAAATAAGGAGCAATAAGTCTTTCCTCCCAGTGACCAATTGTTGGGCACAGACCAGCCCCCCAGATACAAAGAGTCTCACACTGGATCCACTTCTGTCTCTATTGGATCACAGGCCCCTCCCTTATCCCACAGACATAATATTCCTGCCCCTCCCACCCATAACTTGTACCCACAGCATGACACCCCCCAACACTGAAATACAATAGTACAATACAGCCGTTGCAGCAGTGGGACACTAACACCCAGGTCACATGACTGTGCCTCTAATAACGAGGTGGCGGTTACATAAAGAGTCATTACTCACCCAACTGTCACACGGCCACTGCTACAGACTGACACTCAGGAGCTGCAGGAGGGAATGACACAGGAGTGCGGGGAGTGACGGCTCGGGGAATGTCCAGGGGGAGGTGCTAACAGGGAAACTGAAACCATTTGCAGCCTCTGCCCCGACTCACCTGTGTACTTTGTGTCACTCACCTTATTCCCAAACATCACTCCCCGACCCCTCCCTGTTACTGAACTACAACTCCCAGCAGCCTCTGCATATGACTGTACTTAATTGTATTATCATTTGTACCCAAAAAAGTGCAGCTATAGCACCCCCCAAACACTTCCACCAAGGCCTTCTTTACCCACCTCCTGCCCCCAGGGTAGGGCCAAGCCACCCGGACACCCCAGGTAACCCCCACCCCCACAACTTCATGGGCAGCCGGCAGCACGGGGGACAGAGGTGGGAGAACAACTGAGGGGAGGGGAGAGAGGGGCGGAGGTGAAAACCAAGGAGGGCTTCAAAAGCAGAATAGGGGTGGGCTGGTGCCTCTTCTACCCACCCCTAGTTCTGGCCCCACCCATTACTCACCTTTATACAACTGATACTGACACTCCGACATGGCACTTGGGACTGGGGCAAAGGCTGGTTCTATTTTAACTGACATTTACTGTTTTTATTTGACTGTGTAACCATGGATACCTGAGCTCCCCACATCTGAAACCTTGTACCCTGGGTACCCCTGGAACTATAGCAGGGTGACTGTTACCCCAATGTTTCTATATATCTGTAACCTTGTTATGAGCTAAGGGGGCCCAGTCTGAAGGTCAGTTAGGGGGAGATTTGGGGTGAGTGTTTATTTGTACCCTGGGTACCCCTGGAACTATAGCAGGGTGACACCCCAATGTTTCTATATATCTGTAACCTTGTTATGAGCTAAGGGGGCCCAGTCTGAAGGCCAGTTAGGGGGAGATTTGGGGTGAGTGTTTATTTGTGCCCTAGGTACCCCTGGAACTATAGCAGGGTGACACCCCAATGTTCTATATATCTGTAACCTTGTTATGAGCTAAGGAGGCCCAGTCTGAAGGTCAGTTAGGGGGAGATTTGGGGTGAGTGCTTATTTGTGCCCTGGGTACCCCTGGAACTATAGCAGGGTGACACCCCAATGTTTCTATATATTTGTAACCTTGTTATGAGCTAAGGGGGCCCAGTCTGAAGGTCAGTTAGGGGGAGATTTGGGGTGAGTGCTTATTTGTACCCTGGGTACCCCTGGAACTATAGCAGGGTGACACCCCAATGTTTCTATATATCTGTAACCTTGTTATGAGCTAAGGGGGCCCAGTCTGAAGGTCAGTTAGGGGGAGATTTGGGGTGAGTGTTTATTTGTACCCTGGGTACCCCTGGAACTATAGCAGGGTGACTATTAGCCCATTGTTTCTATATAAATATTTGTGTTCCATATCAGTCAGTGAGATTACAGTGTAGGTGGCACCACTTTGGTTCTGATCGGATATTCACACAGTATTGGTACATGAGGGATTCTAAATCTTGATCCATTGAGTAAGTTTCACTGTTATAGTTCAATAGAGGCACTTTATAGTCACATGACTCTGAGGGGTGGGGTCTGGCTCAGTATAGTTGTGTAGTAAAGTACAGGGAATGTCCCGAATTTAGTGTTATGTACTGGAGCAGGAAAATATCAACTTCAGTTCCCTGTCAGGTCCAGTAAGCTGCTGATTGGCTGTCATTCTATAGTTCTGAACAAGGGAAAGTTGTGCTCAAAACTAATTTTTCTTTCTTTTCCATTTATATTTATTTTCCTTTATGAAAACTGACAAGGTTTTTCTGTAAAGTAAAAATAGTTGGACATTCCCACAAATAAAGTAAAGAAGAATTGAGATATTTTTATTTACACTTAGGGCAAGTTGAAGTGACACGACTGTTAAAGACACAACGTGCGGAGTTCACATCAGACAGATGCAGGGCCGCCATCAGGGGGGGACAGGGGGGACAAGCGTACCGGGCCCGGGCATGAAGGGGGGCCCGGCAGCGCTGCATTTTTTGAAGATCCGGGCCCCCCTTACGAGCGCCCGAGCCGTACGTCTTGCCTCTTGCGTGCTGAATGCGGAAGTGCCGAAAAGCCGAAGCCGATGCGCCGAAAAGACCCGAAGTCACGGAAAAAGCCGAAGTCCCGAAGTCACGAAGCGCCGAAATGACCCGAAGTCACGAAAACAGCCGAAGCCGATGTCCTGAAGCAGCGCAAAGACCCGAAGTCACGAAAGGAGGCGAAGTTGAAGTACTGAAGCCGTGAGTTCAATCCTACTGAACACCAGTTTGTGTTTTTTTTTTTTTTAATCTCCTGGCCACCAATGTATTATTTTAATATTCTATAGGCCCCTGCAACCAATCTTTTTTTTAAAATTTTTTTTTTGGGGCCCCAATTTTTTTTTTAACTCGTAAGGGGCCCCTTGCCAACATTGTATTTTTTTGTTTGTTTTTTTTTAAAAAAAAAATTAATTTTCTTTTTGGTGGCCCCAAATTTTTTTAACTTGTAAAACTTGTAAAACTGCCACCAGTTTTTTTTTTTTTTTTTCAAAAAAAAAATTATTTTTTTTTCAAATTTTTTTTTGGGGCCCCAATTTGTTTTTAACTTATAAGGGGGCCCCTGCCGCCAATGTTTTTTTTTTTTTCAAATTTTTTTTTGGGGCCCCAATTTGTTTTTAACTTGTAAGGGGGCCCCTGCCACCAATGTTTTTTTTTTTTTTTCAAAAAAAAATTAATTTTTTTTCAAATTTTTTTTTGGGGCCCCAATTTGTTTGAACTTATAAGGGGGGCCCCTGCCACCAATGTTTGTTTATTTTTTAGTTTTTTTAAATTTTTTTTTGTTGGGGCCCCAAGTTTTTTTTAACTTATAAGGGGGCCCCTGCCACCAATGTTTTTTTTAAAAAAAAAAATTTTAATTTTTTTTTTTGGGGCCCCAATTTTTTATAAGGGGGCCCTGACCATCAATAGCTTTTTACAACTTGTGTGGGGGGGGTTACTTTTCTGTGGTCTTTTAACTGCGATGTGGAGTAGGCGGGATATGGGGTGGAGCTTGGTCGTCAGCGTGGGCGGGGCCCAGGGGGGCCCCAAAAATTTTGTTGTACGGGGCCCCGTGATTTCTAATGGCGGCCCTGGACAGATGAGACACACAGCGACAAGGTGCGACATTTCTATTAATTTCCTTATATATATATATTTATAAACCTTACAAAGTTAATACTTTAACTAGTTAGAAATGTGTGTTTATGACAAGAGTTTGCACAATAGAGAAACATTAGAGAAACCTACTGAGAATAGGGGGAGTCCAGTGTCCCTGTATGTGCCTTGCTGGGTAAATAGTCACAGCCATTGTTTATTGTTATATAGTAACATTAGTATTATTACCCATCAAATAGCCCTAATTATACCAGACAACAGCCTCACAAGCCCAATGTATTTGATGAAGACTTGGCTGAAGAAGCATAAAGTTCCTAAAACAATGGCTAAGTGCTGTTTTTTAGAAACAAATGTGCCTATGTCAGCAGTTGGGGTTGGGGGTTTAACAAGACATTTGGGCATAAAAGCAGAGCCTTTACCTTGAGTCAGGAGCTTCAGACCCATGAGTGGCGCCAGGGTTTTGATCATCGATTATCGGGAACCTGAGGGTGATGAACCAAAGGTTGTGGGGCTCCCCGATTGTGCTGATTTGATGCAGAACTGGCTATTCTTATAATTACCATCATATAAAGCTAAGTAAATGTTTTTAAATTCTACCTTTACTTGTGTGTGTGTAAGTTATTGCTCACAAGCAGTTTATCAAAAGGTTTAATTATTGATCCTGTATATTTGTATTAATATTAATTATTACAATTACAGTATATACGCGAGTAAGCCAACCCGAGTATAAGCCGCGGTACCTAATTTTACCTATAAAAACGTGTAAAACTTATTGACTCGAGTATAAGCCTAGGGGTGAGAAATGCAGGACATCTTCAGCAGAACACAGGCTCCTACATGCACTCTCCTAAGGAAGAACTCGCCTCTTACTTACTGATCCGAAGAGGCTGCAGTCACAGCTCTGTGCTGCCCACACTTGCTGTTGAAAGGATATACATACATTGCATACATATATACATTATATACATACATTATATACACTTACATACATTACATACATACATTACATACATATATACATTATATAGATACATACATTACATACATACATACACATACATACATTATATACATACATTACATACATACATTACATACACATACATGCATTACATACATACATACATACATTATATACACATACATTACATACATACATACATACATTATATACACATACATTACATACATACATACATTATATACACATACATACTGTGAAGTTTGGGGGATCACAGTGGGGTTTTCACCAGACATACAGGCCACTCCCGATTGAAGGAAAACAGTTTATTTTTCTCAAGTTAAGCTTTCAGCAGCAATCAGTGGTACAGAAAACAAAACCGCTTCACTTCAGCAGTATAAGTCCAAAATAAGAATATTTTACTTGTCTAACATAAAACATCCAGTCTTTAGAGAGACAACATTCTCTGTTCAACTCAGCAGTGAGTTACTACACCTGAAAAACTTCCACCTCTTTCACCTGCTGCTGCTCACCTCCATTATACACCCCTTACATGTCCCGCCCACCTCTGGCTGCTTAACCCCACCGTGTCTCTTAATGAGGTTGTTTTAAAACCTAAAGAATGGGGATATATACCGGTCATCTACAATATATCCCCCCCAGCTTCTACATATCCCCCCCTCTGCCTCAACCCAGGGGAGGCACCAGAAGAGCCCAAACAATGGACTTGGGGACAGAGCATCAGCATTCAGGTGCTGTTTTACGGGTCTGTGCTCTACCCTAAATTTAAACTCCTGGAGTACCAGGAACCACCGTGTTACTCTGGCATTTGCCCCTTTTTTTCTGCTTCATCCATGTGAGTGGGGCATGATCAGAAACCAGCCTGAACCTTCTCCCTGAAAGGTAATAACGGAGCGAGTCCAAGGCCCACTTGATGGCCAGGCATTCTCGCTCAACTATTGCATAGTTTTTCTCTGCTGTAGTCAACTTTCTACTGAGGAACACCACGGGATGCTCTTCCCCATTAATGACCTGTGATAATACAGCTCCCAAACCTACATCTGAAGCATCGGTCTGGACAATAAACTCCTTGGAGAAATCTGGAGCCACCAAGATGGGGTGATTACAAAGTGCAGACTTAAGCTCCATAAAGGCATTTTCAGCATCAGTGTTCCACTCAGTCATAATTGACTTACGACCTTTGGTCAGGTCTGTTAATGGAGCAGATATAGTGGCAAAATCGGGGACAAACCTACGGTAGTGCCCAACTATTCCCAGGAAGGCTCATACCTGTTTTTTTTGTTTTAGGGCGGGGCCAGTTCTGGACTGCATCTATCTTATTTAAATGGGTTTTACTAGCCCTCTTCCAACGATGTACCCAAGGTACCTTGCCTCTTCCATACCTAGGGCACACTTTTCTGGGTTCACTGTGAATCCTCCTTCTCTCAAGGAGTCAAGAACTGCCTGGACTTTAGGCAAATGGGACTCCCAGTCCCTACTAAAGATGACAATGTCATCCAGGTAAACGGAGGTGTACCTGTGATGGTACCTCAAAAGCTTATCCATTGCCCTTTGGAACGTAGCTGGGGCTGTTTGTAAACCAAAGGGCATTCTCCTATATTGAAAATGGCCATCTGGAGTGGAAAATGCTGTTTTCTCCCTTGCTGCCTGAGTTAGGGGTATTTGCCAATACCCTTTTGTGAGGTCTAAAGTGGTGATATACAGGGCAGGACCCAACCTCTCTATAAGTTTGTCTACCTGGGGCAGGGGATAGGCATCAAATTTGGAAATTTCATTGAGTTTTCGGAAATCCTTGCAGAATCGCAGAGAACCGTTGGGCTTGGGTACCAACACAATAGGACTCGACCATTCACTCTGTGACTCTTCAATAACTCCTAATTCCAACATTTTGTTTACCTCCTCTGAGACAGCCTTTCGGTGAGCCTCTGGAATGCGGTAAGGCTTGAGACACACCTTTACTCTCGGCTCTGTAATTACGTCATGCTCTATGACATTAGTGATCCCAGGCAAATCAGAAAAAATATCTTTGTTTCTCTGCAGAAACTCCCTGACTTGCTGGGTCTGAGCTTTTGACAATGCTGTTGCCACACGGACACTGTCAGCACCAACCCGAGACTAGCCAGTGCCGAAACTGGTTCTCTATCCCGCCAAGGCTTTAACAAATTTATGTGATAGATTTGGTAGGGCTTTCTCTTACCAGGTTGGTGAACCTTATAGTTCACCTCACCCACTTTTTCTACAATTTCAAATGGGCCCTGCCATCTGGCCAAGAATTTGCTCTCTAGAGTAGGGATCAACACTGCTACTCTATCTCCCACCTGGAATTGTCTCAGCTTAGCGGACCGGTTGTATATCCGACTCTGAGCTTCTTGGAACCTTTGCATCTGTTCCTTAACCAGTGGCATCACTCCTGCAATTCTTTCCCTCATTTGAGAGACATATTCCAAAACACTTTTGTGGGAAGTAGCTTCACTCTCCCAAGCCTCCTTTACAATATCAAGCAGTCCCCGGGGCCTGCGCCCGTACACCAACTCAAAGGGGGAGAAACCTGTGGACGCCTGAGGCACCTCTCGAATTGCGAATAAAAGAGCAGGTAATAAACAATTCCAATCCTTACCATCTTTTTGTACCACCCGCTTAAGCATTGTTTTTAAGGTCTAATTAAAACGTTCAACCAAGCCATCTGTCTGAGGATGGTAGACAGACGTATGTAACACTTTATCTGGAACAAGTTACACACACCGGCCATAACCTTTGACATGAATGGGGTACCCTGGTCAGTGAGTATCTCCTTGGGGAAGCCTGTCCTTGAAAACATTAGGAACAGCTCACGGGCAATGGCTTTAGATGTGGCATTCCTTAAGGGAATAGCTTCCGGGTATCGGGTGGCTTAATCAAGGATTACCAAGATATACTGCTGCCCTCGTCAGACTTTACCAGGGGACCTACCAAGTCCATGGCTATACGTTCAAATGGTACATCGATAATGGGACTTTAAACCTGGCCAGTAAAACCAGTCTGTGATTCTTGCTTCGGTCTTCTCTGCCCCCAACTGTCCACCCAGGGCATCATTATGCACCAGGTCAAGTACCATTCGTCTGTATGGCCGGGGAACTAACAGTTGTTCAACAACCTCCTCACGGACCTTGGTGACTCTATAAAGCAGATCACTATTTACAGCGAAGTGCGGCCATCTGTTATATGCTCCTGGTTCTTGGGGAACACCATTTATCACCACCACCTGTTCTCTAGCATTAACTAAGGTGGGATCCTGCATCTGGGCCATGCTAAAGGCTCCCCTTGACACATCCAGATCAGGAGATACGAGATTTGATGAATCATTCTCATCATCCTCCCCGAGCATTACCTGTAATGGAGAAAAATCCCCCCCCTCAGAGGACAGCTCGGTCTTCTGACCGAGATCCTCCATTACCTTATTACTCTCCTCCCGAGTTTGGGGCAGTGACACATCATCATTTTGAAAATCATACATCACATCATTTTCAACATCACTGGGTATATCAATTATCACATCCCTTGGGTTTTGGGGACCCAATCCCACCCTCAAGTCAGTGGTTTCCTTCCCCACACTTTCCCACAAGTCCCAGAACTTTGGAAAGTCACGTCCCAAAATAGCAGGGTGCAACAGTTTACTCACCACCCCAACTTCATGCACAATGGATTCACCGGCAATAGTGATGGTCACTGGGACTAGCGGGTAGGACCGGATATCCCCATGGATACAAATTATCTGGAGTGATTTGGCTGCTGGTTTGAATTCTGCAATAACACTGTCTAGTACCAGGGTTACCATACTCCCTGAATCTAGGAGAGCCTTGACAGGAATCTGATTGATGTAAACATCACACTCAAATTGCCCCTCAAAGTCAGGGCATGCAGTGTAAACTTTCTGTTCATAACAGAAAAGCTGGGTGAGAGCCCCACACTCCATGGTCTCGTCTTTCCACGGGCACTGTGCTCTAGTGTGCTCCCAGGCTTGACACTTACAACACTGCACGTTCCCCCCTTTCCAGGCTGAAGAGGTATCTGCGGGTGCCCCTTGTTGGGCCGTTGATGGCACTTCTCCACTTTCTTTCACACTAAGCCTAGGACTCTGCGGGGAACTTTTCCTGGCTGATGTAGATTTCTCCGGACGTGAAATGGTGAACGGACGCTGACGGGTGGGAGCAAGTAGTTCCTCGGTAGCCGTGTACCTCTCAACCATCTCGACCAGCTGATCCGCTGTTTTGGGGTCCCCATGACTCACCCAACACTGTAGGTCAACAGGGAGGGACTGAAGGTACCAATCTGTCACAACTCGCTCCACAATCTGGGGTCCATTCAGATCCTCGGGTTGCAGCCACTTGGTAGCCAAATGGATAAGGTCGTGCATCTGTGACCTAGGCGGTAGGTTGGTTTGATATTTCCACCTGTGTACCTTCTGGGCTCTGACTGCACTGGTTACCCCTAGGCGGGCCAGGATCTCTGCCTTTAGCTGATCATAATTCATGGTGTCATCTGGGTTAAGATCATAATATGCCTTCTGGGGATCGCCAGACAAAAATGGAGCTATTAGGCCAGCCCATTATTCTCGCTCTGCAGTCCTCTCAAACGTGGTAAGAAAGGCCTCCACATCATCCGTGGGACTCAACTTTAGAAGAAAATGACTTGCCCGGGTGGTTACCTGGTTCCCCTGAGCCACGGCAACAGACTCCCGTCCTGGAGCACACTGCTTTACAGCCTCAGCCAATGCCTTGGTTTGGGCAATTGTAGCCTCTTGTAATAAGGTTGCTTGTAACGTTACAGACTCTCGAAGAGCAAACAAGTGAGCATCTGTGGAGTGCTGTTGAGTCACCATAGCAGACAGCTGAGCCTCTAGACTCTTTTGCTGAGCGGTCAGAGTATTTTGCTGCTGCACGACCATGCTCTGCTGAAGCTGAACTGTAGCCCGAGCAAGTTGCTGCAACAGTTCCTCCAGCTTAGCAAAAAATGGATTATCCCCCCAGCTTGTACAATACAAACATACAGCAAGGGTCGGGCAAGTGCTGCACTATACGCAGTCAGGTAAGTCAATGAGACACTCACAATCTCGCTCCCCCACAGGCTCAGCCCACTCCACATGCGAGCGGAGGGATAAACCTGCCTGTGTTGGAGCATGTGGATCTCCAGAAGGCTGACCCCTATCCCTCGCCCAGAACACCAGCCTGTGCACTTACTTGGCTACAGCTCCCCTCTAACGCGAGTCCCCACAGGCGCTGGGGAGATGTGGCCGGTTGGAAGTGAATGGTGTGCGGCAGCCGGCGCACTAGGGAGACAAGACGAGTGCGGTGGGTTTTTTTGGCCGAGGTAGACTTTTTCTGAACATTTTGGGTGCTGAAAAACTTGGCTTATTTTTATTATTATTATTATTAACATGTATTTATATAGCGCCAACATATTGCGCAGCACTGTAAAGTAAATGTGATTATACAACTATACTCGAGTATATACGGTATTATTATTATTGATAAAGGTTCACCCCTTTATTACAGCGCCGAACGCAGGTAAAATGCAACATGCTGCGTCCCAACCTGCATTCAGCACTTACATGCGCCATTACAAAGTACAGCCCCATTACAAAGCATTCATTGCGTCTACTCCTGCGCTCCCCTGCGGCTGAACAAAGAAATCGCAATACAGGGGAACGCAGGGTAAACACCTGTGAGTAATGGTCCTTAGTAAGGAGGGATGAGTAAAACAGATGAGTAAGTAAAAGAGACGAGTAAGTAGAAGAGACGAGTAAGTAGAAGAGACGAGTAAGTAAAAGAGATAAGTAGGTAGAAGAGATGAGTAAGTAAAAGAGATGAGTAGGTAAAAGAGATGAGTAAGTAGAAGAGATGAGTAGGTAAAAGAGATGAGTAAGGAGAAGAGATGAGTAAGTAAAAGAGGTGAGTAAGTAGAAGAGATGAGTAAGTAAAAGAGGTGAGTAAGTAAAAGAGATGAGTAGGTAAAATAGATGAGTAAGTAGAAGAGATGAGTAAGTAAAAGAGGTGAGTAAGTAAAAGAGATGAGTAAGTAGAAGAGATGAGTAAGTAAAAGAGATGAGTAGGTAAAAGAGATGAGTAAGTAAAAGAGATGAGTAAGTAGAAGAGATGAGTAAGTAAAAGATGTGAGTAAGTAAAAGAGGTGAGTAAGTAGAAGAGATAAGTAAGTAAAAGAGGTAAGTAAAAGAGATGAGTAAGTAGAAGAGATGTGTAAGTAAAAGAGATGAGTAAGTAAAAGAAATGAGTAAGTAGAAAAGATGAGTAAGTAAAAGAGGTGAGTAAGTAGAAGAGATGTGTAAGTAAAAGAGATGAGTAAGTAAAAGAGATGAGTAAGTAAAAGAAATGAGTAAGTAGAAGAGGTGAGTAAGTAAAAGAGGTGAGTAAGTAAAAGAGATGAGTAAGTAAAAGAAATGAGTAAGTAGAAGAGGTGAGTAAGTAAAAGAGATGAGTAAGTAGAAGAGATGAGTAAGTAAAAGAGATGAGTAGGTAAAAGAGATGAGTAAGTAAAAGAGATGAGTAAGTAGAAGAGATGAGTAAGTAAAAGATGTGAGTAAGTAAAAGAGGTGAGTAAGTAGAAGAGATAAGTAAGTAAAAGAGGTAAGTAAAAGAGATGAGTAATTAGAAAAGATGTGTAAGTAAAAGAGATGAGTAAGTAAAAGAAATGAGTAAGTAGAAAAGATGAGTAAGTAAAAGAGGTGAGTAAGTAGAAGAGATGTGTAAGTAAAAGAGATGAGTAAGTAAAAGAGATGAGTAAGTAAAAGAAATGAGTAAGTAGAAGAGGTGAGTAAGTAAAAGAGATGAGTAAGTAGAAGAGATGAGTAAGTAAAAGAGATGAGTAGGTAAAAGAGATGAGTAAGTAAAAGAGATGAGTAAGTAGAAGAGATGAGTAAGTAAAAGATGTGAGTAAGTAAAAGAGGTGAGTAAGTAGAAGAGATAAGTAAGTAAAAGAGGTAAGTAAAAGAGATGAGTAAGTAGAAGAGATGTGTAAGTAAAAGAGATGAGTAAGTAAAAGAAATGAGTAAGTAGAAAAGATGAGTAAGTAAAAGAGGTGAGTAAGTAGAAGAGATGTGTAAGTAAAAGAGATGAGTAAGTAAAAGAGATGAGTAAGTAAAAGAAATGAGTAAGTAGAAGAGGTGAGTAAGTAAAAGAGGTGAGTAAGTAAAAGAGATGAGTAAGTAAAAGAAATGAGTAAGTAGAAGAGGTGAGTAAGTAAAAGAGATGAGTAAGTAAAAGAGATGAGTAAGTGAAAGAGATGAGTAAGTAGAAGAGATGTGTAAGTAAAAGAGATGAGTAAATGCATCTTTAGTAAATGAGGAGATTATTGAGATTATTGATAGACACAGGTTGGGAATAGATGAAATTCTATATAAGGGAGGTATAAATATATATATATATAATGTTTTCAATTGCTTTACAATTATGGACAATTGCAATAAAATAGTTTTGTTTGAGAAGATCAATGTGACAAATACAAGTCCATCTCATTCATTGACATTAAATAAGTAGATGTAACAGTGTCCCCGGATATAGGGGACCCTGAGTCACGTGACTCTCATTAGTGAGGAGCAATGAGACTGTACAATTGTGACACACACAAGAGATCTCCACTCATATATATTATATATTAATTGCAATAGATTCACACTCCCCCCGGTCTGACAGTGTGTGTGTCACTATATATTGTCCCTTCCTCTCACTCATGTGTCTCATGTAACTGACTCGTCTCACTCAATGTTCCGACTCAATGTTCCGACTCAATGTTCCGACTCAATCTTCCTCACACGTGATCTCGTTGCTACACGTGACCGCACCTGCTGAGAGACCAGATACACATCTGACGTACGTGTGGGAGGAGTCAGTTCCAGTCAGAATGAGCCGCGGTGCATTGTGGGACAGCTGGGAGGAGTTACACGAGTGACAGACAATATGGGAGGGTTTAGCGCTTGGGCTGAGGGAGCAGAGACAGATACAGGGAGTGTGAGGGGAAGTGACATTATTACACACACAGCCCACACTTTTCCTGCCCTTCCTGCTGCACTACAACTCCCAGCAACCCCTCTCACACACACTCCCCTCAGCAGCAACTCCTCCCCACACGTCACTCCTCTACAGCTACAGCCACTCCCGCGGGGTGTGAATGGCTCTCCTCCCAACATGCATTGCGCCCAGCAGCACAGGAAGCCGCTGGAACCTGGACGGAAGCGGAAGCTCAGTTCGCCAAGAAGCAGACACCATGTCTCCGGTGGGCAAGGTAAATGGTTACAACTGCCCCTGTGCCCCCTCTGTAGCCTGAGGAGCTGGCACTCTACTGTTACACTGAGTCTGTAGCCTGAGGAGCTGACACTCTACTGTTATACTGAGTCTGTAGCCTGAGGAGCTGACACTCTACTGGTACACTAGTCTGTAGCCTGAGGAGCTGACACTCTACTGTTATACTGAGTCTGTAACCTGAGGAGCTGACACTCTACTGTTACACTGAGTCTGTAGCCTGAGGAGTTGACACTCTGCTGTTACACTGAGTCTGTAGCCTGAGGAGCTGACACTCTACTGTTACACTGAGTCTGTAGCCTGAGGAGCGGACACTCTACTGTTACACTGAGTCTGTAGCCTGAGGAGCTGACACTCTACTGTTATACTGAGTCTGTAGCCTGAGGAGCTGACACTCTACTGGTACACTAGTCTGTAGCCTGAGGAGCTGACACTCTACTGTTATACTGAGTCTGTAACCTGAGGAGCTGACACTCTACTGTTACACTGAGTCTGTAGCCTGAGGAGCGGACACTCTACTGTTACACTGAGTCTGTAGCCTGAGGAGCGGACACTCTACTGTTACACTGAGTCTGTAGCCTGAGGAGCTGACACTCTACTGGTACACTAGTCTGTAGCCTGAGGAGCGGACACTCTACTGTTACACTGAGTCTGTAGCCTGAGGAGCTGACACTCTACTGGTACACTAGTCTGTAGCCTGAGGAGCGGACACTCTACTGGTACACTGAGTCTGTAGCCTGAGGAGCGGACACTCTACTGTTACACTGAGTCTGTAGCCTGAGGAGCTGACACTCTACTGGTACACTAGTCTGTAGCCTGAGGAGCGGACACTCTACTGGTACACTAGTCTGTAGCCTGAGGAGCGGACACTCTACTGTTACACTGAGTCTGTAGCCTGAGGAGCTGACACTCTACTGGTACACTGAGTCTGTAGCCTGAGGAGCGGACACTCTACTGTTACACTGAGTCTGTAGCCTGAGGAGCTGACACTCTTCTGTTACACTGAGTCTGTAGCCTGAGGAGCTGACACTCTACTGGTACACTAGTCTGTAGCCTGAGGTGCTGACACTCTACTGTTACACTGAGTCTGTAGCCTGAGGAGCTGACACTCTACTGTTACACTGAGTCTGTAGCCTGAGGAGCTGACACTCTACTGGTACACTAGTCTGTAGCCTGAGGAGCGGACACTCTACTGTTACACTGAGTCTGTAGCCTGAGGAGCTGACACTCTACTGGTACACTAGTCTGTAGCCTGAGGAGCGGACACTCTACTGTTACACTGAGTCTGTAGCCTGAGGAGCTGACACTCTACTGGTACACTAGTCTGTAGCCTGAGGAGCGGACACTCTACTGGTACACTAGTCTGTAGCCTGAGGAGCTGACACTCTACTGTTACACTGAGTCTGTAGCCTGAGGAGCGGACACTCCACTGTTACACTGAGTCTGTAGCCTGAGGAGCTGACACTCTACTGGTACACTAGTCTGTAGCCTGAGGAGCTGACACTCTACTGTTACACTGAGTCTGTAGCCTGAGGAGCTGACACTCCACTGTTACACTGAGTCTGTAGCCTGAGGAGCTGACACTCTACTGGTACACTAGTCTGTAGCCTGAGGTGCTGACACTCTACTGTTACACTGAGTCTGTAGCCTGAGGAGCTGACACTCTACTGTTACACTGAGTCTGTAGCCTGAGGAGCTGACACTCTACTGTTACACTGAGTCTGTAGCCTGAGGAGCTGACACTCCACTGTTACACTGAGTCTGTAGCCTGAGGAGCTGACACTCTACTGTTACACTGAGTCTGTAGCCTGAGGAGCTGACACTCTACTGGTACACTAGTCTGTAGCCTGAGGTGCTGACACTCTACTGTTACACTGAGTCTGTAGCCTGAGGAGCTGACACTCTACTGTTACACTGAGTCTGTAGCCTGAGGAGCTGACACTCTACTGTTACACTGAGTCTGTAGCCTGAGGAGCTGACACTCTACTGGTACACTAGTCTGTAGCCTGAGGAGCGGACACTCTACTGTTACACTGAGTCTGTAGCCTGAGGAGCTGACACTCTACTGGTACACTAGTCTGTAGCCTGAGGAGCGGACACTCTACTGTTACACTGAGTCTGTAGCCTGAGGAGCTGACACTCTACTGGTACACTAGTCTGTAGCCTGAGGAGCGGACACTCTACTGTTACACTGAGTCTGTAGCCTGAGGAGCTGACACACTACTGGTACACTAGTCTGTAGCCTGAGGAGCTGACACTCTACTGTTACACTGAGTCTGTAGCCTGAGGAGCGGACACTCTACTGTTACACTGAGTCTGTAGCCTGAGGAGCTGACACTCTACTGGTACACTAGTCTGTAGCCTGAGGTGCTGACACTCTACTGTTACACTGAGTCTGTAGCCTGAGGAGCTGACACTCTACTGTTACACTGAGTCTGTAACCTGAGGAGCTGACACTCTACTGTTACACTGAGTCTGTAGCCTGAGGAGCTGACACTCCACTGTTACACTGAGTCTGTAGCCTGAGGAGCTGACACTCTACTGTTACACTGAGTCTGTAGCCTGAGGAGCTGACAATCTACTGTTACACTGAGTCTGTAGCCTGAGGAGCTGACACTCTACTGTTACACTGAGTCTGTAGCCTGAGGAGCGGACACTCTACTGTTACACTGAGTCTGTAGCCTGAGGAGCTGACACTCTACTGGTACACTAGTCTGTAGCCTGAGGTGCTGACACTCTACTGTTACACTGAGTCTGTAGCCTGAGGAGCTGACACTCTACTGTTACACTGAGTCTGTAACCTGAGGAGCTGACACTCTACTGTTACACTGAGTCTGTAGCCTGAGGAGCTGACACTCCACTGTTACACTGAGTCTGTAGCCTGAGGAGCTGACACTCTACTGTTACACTGAGTCTGTAGCCTGAGGAGCGGACACTCTACTGTTACACTGAGTCTGTAGCCTGAGGAGCTGACACTCTACTGGTACACTAGTCTGTAGCCTGAGGAGCGGACACTCTACTGGTACACTGAGTCTGTAGCCTGAGGAGCTGACACTCTACTGGTACACTAGTCTGTAGCCTGAGGAGCGGACACTCTACTGTTACACTGAGTCTGTAGCCTGAGGAGCTGACACTCTACTGGTACACTGAGTCTGTAGCCTGAGGAGCGGACACTCTACTGTTACACTGAGTCTGTAGCCTGAGGAGCTGACACTCTTCTGTTACACTGAGTCTGTAGCCTGAGGAGCTGACACTCTACTGGTACACTAGTCTGTAGCCTGAGGTGCTGACACTCTACTGTTACACTGAGTCTGTAGCCTGAGGAGCTGACACTCTACTGTTACACTGAGTCTGTAGCCTGAGGAGCTGACACTCTACTGGTACACTAGTCTGTAGCCTGAGGAGCGGACACTCTACTGTTACACTGAGTCTGTAGCCTGAGGAGCTGACACTCTACTGGTACACTAGTCTGTAGCCTGAGGAGCGGACACTCTACTGTTACACTGAGTCTGTAGCCTGAGGAGCTGACACTCTACTGGTACACTAGTCTGTAGCCTGAGGAGCGGACACTCTACTGTTACACTGAGTCTGTAGCCTGAGGAGCTGACACTCTACTGGTACACTAGTCTGTAGCCTGAGGAGCTGACACTCTACTGTTACACTGAGTCTGTAGCCTGAGGAGCGGACACTCTACTGTTACACTGAGTCTGTAGCCTGAGGAGCTGACACTCTACTGGTACACTAGTCTGTAGCCTGAGGTGCTGACACTCTACTGTTACACTGAGTCTGTAGCCTGAGGAGCTGACACTCTACTGTTACACTGAGTCTGTAGCCTGAGGAGCTGACACTCTACTGTTACACTGAGTCTGTAGCCTGAGGAGCTGACACTCCACTGTTACACTGAGTCTGTAGCCTGAGGAGCTGACACTCTACTGTTACACTGAGTCTGTAGCCTGAGGAGCTGACACTCTACTGGTACACTAGTCTGTAGCCTGAGGTGCTGACACTCTACTGTTACACTGAGTCTGTAGCCTGAGGAGCTGACACTCTACTGTTACACTGAGTCTGTAGCCTGAGGAGCTGACACTCTACTGTTACACTGAGTCTGTAGCCTGAGGAGCTGACACTCTACTGGTACACTAGTCTGTAGCCTGAGGAGCGGACACTCTACTGTTACACTGAGTCTGTAGCCTGAGGAGCTGACACTCTACTGGTACACTAGTCTGTAGCCTGAGGAGCGGACACTCTACTGTTACACTGAGTCTGTAGCCTGAGGAGCTGACACTCTACTGGTACACTAGTCTGTAGCCTGAGGAGCGGACACTCTACTGTTACACTGAGTCTGTAGCCTGAGGAGCTGACACACTACTGGTACACTAGTCTGTAGCCTGAGGAGCTGACACTCTACTGTTACACTGAGTCTGTAGCCTGAGGAGCGGACACTCTACTGTTACACTGAGTCTGTAGCCTGAGGAGCTGACACTCTACTGGTACACTAGTCTGTAGCCTGAGGTGCTGACACTCTACTGTTACACTGAGTCTGTAGCCTGAGGAGCTGACACTCTACTGTTACACTGAGTCTGTAACCTGAGGAGCTGACACTCTACTGTTACACTGAGTCTGTAGCCTGAGGAGCTGACACTCCACTGTTACACTGAGTCTGTAGCCTGAGGAGCTGACACTCTACTGTTACACTGAGTCTGTAGCCTGAGGAGCTGACACTCCACTGTTAACTGAGTCTGTAGATTGAGGAGCGGACACACTACTGTTACACTGAGTCTGTAGCCTGAGGAGCTGACACTCTTCTTTTACACTGAGTCTGTAGATTGAGGAGCGGACACTCTACTGTTACACTGAGTCTGTAGATTGAGGAGCGGACACTCTACTGTTACACTGAATCTGTAGCCTGAGGAGCTGACACTCTTCTTTTACACTGAGTCTGTAGATTGAGGAGCGGACACTCTACTGTTACACTGAGTCTGTAGATTGAGGAGCTGACACTCTACTGTTACACTGAGTCTGTAGCCTGAGGAGCTGACACTCTACTGTTACACTGAGTCTGTAGCCTGAGGAGCTGACACTCCACTGTTAACTGAGTCTGTACATTGAGGAGCGGACACTCTACTGTTACACTGAGTCTGTAGCCTGAGGAGCTGACACTCTACTGTTACTCTGAGTCTGTAGATTGAGGAGCGGACACTCTACTGTTACACTGAGTCTGTAGCCTGAGGAGCTGACACTCTACTGTTAACTGAGTCTGTAGCCTGAGGAGCTGACACTCTACTGTTACACTGAGTCTGTAGCCTGAGGAGCTGACACTCCACTGTTACACTGAGTCTGTAGCCTGAGGAGCTGACACTCTACTGTTAACTGAGTCTGTAGCCTGAGGAGCTGACACTCTACTGTTACACTGAGTCTGTAGCCTGAGGAGCTGACACTCCACTGTTAACTGAGTCTGTACATTGAGGAGCGGACACTCTACTGTTACACTGAGTCTGTAGCCTGAGGAGCTGACACTCTACTGTTACTCTGAGTCTGTAGATTGAGGAGCGGACACTCTACTGTTACACTGAGTCTGTAGCCTGAGGAGCTGACACTCTACTGGTACACTAGTCTGTAGCCTGAGGAGCGGACACTCTACTGTTACACTGAGTCTGTAGCCTGAGGAGCTGACACTCTACTGGTACACTAGTCTGTAGCCTGAGGAGCGGACACTCTACTGTTACACTGAGTCTGTAGCCTGAGGAGCTGACACTCTACTGGTACACTAGTCTGTAGCCTGAGGAGCGGACACTCTACTGTTACACTGAGTCTGTAGCCTGAGGAGCTGACACTCTACTGGTACACTAGTCTGTAGCGTGAGGTGCTGACACTCTACTGTTACACTGAGTCTGTAGCCTGAGGAGCTGACACTCTACTGTTACACTGAGTCTGTAGCCTGAGGAGCTGACACTCTACTGTTACACTGAGTCTGTAGCCTGAGGAGCTGACACTCCACTGTTACACTGAGTCTGTAGCCTGAGGAGCTGACACTCTACTGTTACACTAGTCTGTAGCCTGAGGAGCTGACACTCTACTGTTACACTGAGTCTGTAGCCTGAGGAGCGGACACTCCACTGTTACACTGAGTCTGTAGCCTGAGGAGCTGACACTCTACTGTTACACTGAGTCTGTAGCCTGAGGAGCTGACACTCCACTGTTAACTGAGTCTGTAGATTGAGGAGCGGACACACTACTGTTACACTGAGTCTGTAGATTGAGGAGCGGACACTCTACTGTTACACTGAATCTGTAGCCTGAGGAGCTGACACTCTACTGTTACACTGAGTCTGTAGCCTGAGGAGCTGACACTCTACTGTTACACTGAGTCTGTAGCCTGAGGAGCGGACACTCTACTGTTACACTGAGTCTGTAGCCTGAGGAGCTGACACTCTACTGTTACACTGAGTCTGTAGCCTGAGGAGCTGACACTCCACTGTTAACTGAGTCTGTAGATTGAGGAGCTGACACTCTACTGTTACACTGAGTCTGTAGATTGAGGAGCGGACACTCTACTGTTACACTGAATCTGTAGCCTGAGGAGCTGACACTCTTCTTTTACACTGAGTCTGTAGATTGAGGAGCGGACACTCTACTGTTACACTGAGTCTGTAGATTGAGGAGCTGACACTCTACTGTTACACTGAGTCTGTAGCCTGAGGAGCTGACACTCTACTGTTAACTGAGTCTGTAGATTGAGGAGCTGACACTCTACTGTTAACTGAGTCTGTAGCCTGAGGAGCTGACACTCTACTGTTACACTGAGTCTGTAGCCTGAGGAGCTGACACTCCACTGTTAACTGAGTCTGTACATTGAGGAGCGGACACTCTACTGTTACACTGAGTCTGTAGCCTGAGGAGCTGACACTGTACTGTTACTCTGAGTCTGTAGATTGAGGAGCGGACACTCTACTGTTACACTGAGTCTGTAGCCTGAGGAGCTGACACTCCACTGTTACACTGAGTCTGTAGCCTGAAGAGCTGACACTCCACTGTTACACTGAATCTGTAGCCTGAGGAGCTGACACTCCACTGTTACACTGAGTCTGTAGCCTGAGGAGCTGACACTCTACTGTTAACTGAGTCTGTAGATTGAGGAGCTGACACTCTACTGTTACACTGAGAGTCTGTAGCCTGAGGAGCGGACACTCTACTGTTACACTGAGAGTCTGTAGCCTGAGGAGCGGACACTCTACTGTTACACTGAGTCTGTAGCCTGAGGAGCTGACACTCTACTGTTAACTGAGTCTGTAGCCTGAGGAGCGGACACTCTACGGTTACACTGAGTCTGTAGCCTGAGGAGCTGACACACTAGCATTACAGTGAGAGTCTGTAGCCTGAGGAGCTGACAATCTACTGTTACACTGAGTCTGTAGCCTGAGGAGCTGACACTCTACTGTTACACTGAGTCTGTAGCCTGAGGAGCTGACACACTAGCATTACCGTGAGAGTCTGTAGCCCGAGGAGCTGATAATCTACTGTTACACTGAGAGTCTGTAGCCTGAGGAGCTGACACTCTACTGTTACACTGAGAGTCAGTAGCCTGAGGAGCTGACACTCCACTGTTAACTGAGTCTGTAGATTGAGGAGCGGACACACTACTGTTACACTGAGTCTGTAGCCTGAGGAGCTGACACTCTTCTTTTACACTGAGTCTGTAGATTGAGGAGCGGACACTCTACTGTTACACTGAGTCTGTAGATTGAGGAGCGGACACTCTACTGTTACACTGAATCTGTAGCCTGAGGAGCTGACACTCTTCTTTTACACTGAGTCTGTAGATTGAGGAGCGGACACTCTACTGTTACACTGAGTCTGTAGATTGAGGAGCTGACACTCTACTGTTACACTGAGTCTGTAGCCTGAGGAGCTGACACTCTACTGTTAACTGAGTCTGTAGATTGAGGAGCTGACACTCTACTGTTAACTGAGTCTGTAGCCTGAGGAGCTGACACTCTACTGTTACACTGAGTCTGTAGCCTGAGGAGCTGACACTCCACTGTTAACTGAGTCTGTACATTGAGGAGCGGACACTCTACTGTTACACTGAGTCTGTAGCCTGAGGAGCTGACACTGTACTGTTACTCTGAGTCTGTAGATTGAGGAGCGGACACTCTACTGTTACACTGAGTCTGTAGCCTGAGGAGCTGACACTCCACTGTTACACTGAGTCTGTAGCCTGAAGAGCTGACACTCCACTGTTACACTGAATCTGTAGCCTGAGGAGCTGACACTCCACTGTTACACTGAGTCTGTAGCCTGAGGAGCTGACACTCTACTGTTAACTGAGTCTGTAGATTGAGGAGCTGACACTCTACTGTTACACTGAGAGTCTGTAGCCTGAGGAGCGGACACTCTACTGTTACACTGAGAGTCTGTAGCCTGAGGAGCGGACACTCTACTGTTACACTGAGTCTGTAGCCTGAGGAGCTGACACTCTACTGTTAACTGAGTCTGTAGCCTGAGGAGCGGACACTCTACGGTTACACTGAGTCTGTAGCCTGAGGAGCTGACACACTAGCATTACAGTGAGAGTCTGTAGCCTGAGGAGCTGACAATCTACTGTTACACTGAGTCTGTAGCCTGAGGAGCTGACACTCTACTGTTACACTGAGTCTGTAGCCTGAGGAGCTGACACACTAGCATTACCGTGAGAGTCTGTAGCCCGAGGAGCTGATAATCTACTGTTACACTGAGAGTCTGTAGCCTGAGGAGCTGACACTCTACTGTTACACTGAGAGTCTGTAGCCTGAGGAGCTGATACTCTAGTGATAGGGAATAGGTATAATTGGCTTTTAAACAACTTGTTCAGTGGGTGTGTATATGCTGAAGAGTTTACAGTCACATGTGCAGAAGGGAACTCCCCAGTGGGGTACATATAAAGCACAGCAATAAGTGCCCCCCATCTGCAGCCCAGCACTTGTGTGGAGGGGTCCCTAACACCGGAGATAACGGGGTGCTTGTGTTACAGGTGACATTTGAGGAGGTGTCCGTGTATTTCTCTCCGGGGGAGTGGGCGTGGCTGAGGGAGGAGCAGAAGGAGCTGTATAAGGAGGTGATGTTGGACAATTATCAGCTGGTGCTGTCTGTCTGTGAGTATCACTAATTACCCCTGTACCCCGGGGCTGGGGATCACTGGCCTTATTTACAGTGTGAGCTCTTGGGTACAAAGCTTTCATATTGACATAGTGTTACTGCAAGTGTCAGTGAGCGGTAATGAGAGGTAATCAGGGATAATGAGAAGTAATGAGGGATAATGAGAGGTAATGAGATGTACTGAGGGTTGAGGGGTAATGAGGGGTAATGAGAGGTAATAAGGGGGAATGTGGGGTAATGAGGGGTAATGAGGGATAATGAGGGGTAATGAGAGGTCATGAGAGGTAATGAGAGATAATGAGGGGTAATGTTGCTTTATAGCAATGAGAGGTGGGGAGTTCTCTGCACATATAAAGGGGACCCGTCACCCTAAGAAATAATTCCAAAGTCTGTTCTATTGGGTTTGACAAGGAAAATAAACTTGACACTAAATTAATTATGTAAATGTTACAATTGTCACAAGCAGAGAGGTGTCATTTTATGGGAACTGTTATTAACACTTTGTATCACCCCAACATCTTGTTTGTGCACCACAACTGGGGGAGCTGATGTTACATAATTATACAGCAGGGACATGTAATGGGAAGTGAAAGTCATTGGCTGAGGCATGGAGGCGGTTATATATGATTGACAGGTGAGAATTATAAATACCTTTATTGCGGGTAGGGACAGTTTAATAAAACAATGTGGGTTTCATGTTTATAAGGACTTTTATTATACATCTTATTGGTGAGTGACAGGTGCTGTTTTACGGTGAATTTCCCCTTTAATCTGGGTTCATTAGGGCTGAGTCTCTGTACGTTCCCATAGCAATGACACAACTGCTTTCCTCTGATAGGTCGGCCTGACATCATTTCCAGGATTGTGCTGGGGGAGGAGCCGTGTATCAGTAGTGGGCGGAGCAGTAGTACAGGTATGTACATTGGAGCCTCTGTGTAACATGGCAGCTCCCACATTGGGACCCGGTCCTTTATCTGTTACTGTAGAGTTAAATGTCACACTCACCATAATCCTTTTACACTCACCCTCCTACACTCACCCTAATTTTCATACACTCACTGCTAATTAAAAATGTGACTTTTCTTATTTCATATCACATAGATATACCCCCCAGCAATGTCTATATATATATATATATATATATATATATATATATATATATATATATATATATATATATATATATAGTGAATAAAGTACCCGCTCTTGTAAAATATAAGGATATTATAAGTTACTGAGGAGTTTCATGACCATATAAAAACACGAGGCCGAAGGCGACTAATCTCCCCAAACTGCCTCCCCATTGGCTACAATGTAAATCGCAGGCGGGGTGCTCTCGGAGCTTCATTTTCCGAAGTCGCCTCACAAGGAAACTCCTCTCCGCCAATGTGAGTGTCTCTGCCCTTAGGGAGTTGTTGGGAGTGAGATTCCAGTTGTGATACAGTTTATAAATGTGTTATATTGTGTCTGTAGATGGGGGGGGGGGGCAAATTCCAGGTAAGTTTGCCCCAGAGTTTGTGAGGCACAATGTTTGGGCTACTGGGATCAGTAGTGTCACAAAAGTGTTAATAAATACAACTTGTCCCATTTCTCACCTTTAGTTTCTCCTCAGTGATTGGACTAATGACTAATGGGCATATCAGAGATGCCCCGCCCCCGTATAAAGGCCAATATGGTGGAACAGACACTTTATTATATATAATGTGAGTGAATTCCCAGGTGTCAGTAGATGAAGAATCAGCATATTAGTTATTGGCATCAGATCTTGTCTTTTATTAAAAGGAAAGTAAAATCTTCAGCCAAATTATTAGTTTTATCCCCCCCCACCTACACCTGTTACACCTGCACCAACTCACCTGCGCTCCATAGAAAACTGCAGAGCCACACCCCCATCTGTGGCCATGTGACCTCCATTCCCATCATGCATCTCAGCTAGGTACATGTGCACCGGCCAAAGCTCCCAGTTGGGGCGCCAGTGAGTATGTAGTGCTTACTGGTTACCATGCTGGATGGTGGGACAAGAAGGGGGACAAATAAAGGTGGGGGGCAACACTGCAGTTCTGCACATGTTATGGGGATATAGCAGATACATTGGTGCAAGTGTCAGTGGCTCATTGGAGGAGGGGACTGGGCCTGGGTCCTGCTACTGAGATTTCTATGAACTATCCAATGAAAACTTGTGGTTGAATTGGGATTTTGGTGGATTTGTGTTTATGAGGTTTATATCCAGACACCGCCCCACCCATTGGATCTGTGTGTTTTGATTGGCTGGAGAGGAGGCTGCTGGATATTCACATGTTGGTGCTAGTGGTTCTGTACATACTGGGAATATTGATGGGAAGTCACTGGGCCTGGTTCTGTCTCTAATGGGAAAGTGAGTGGTACCGGCCATACACACCCAGCTGTGCAGGAGTTGTGTGTCTGTCCCACTGTGTCTCCTGACGGACTGATTGTCCCCCAAACACAGACCTTATGAGCTGGGGCCCCCTGGAAGTTATAGGATGTGGGAACCATGGGGGGCTGTTGGTTGGACTGGGTGGCCCAGTTGTAGTGAGTGATAGGAGAGTTACTGGAGGAGTGTGGGGAGTCCCTTGAGTGTGGGACTTGTACTCTTCCCTCTCCCGTGTATTTCTGTGGCCTCACAAGTGTATCAGCAGGGGGCGCTGTTGCTTGTGGCTCTAGCAGTGAGTTGGGTCAGTTCCACGTCTGCTGTAGAACCATGTTCCACTAGGGCCAGTCAGTAGTTCCTCCAGGTCACTGTTTCTGGGTTTTCTTCTCATGTTCCCTCTCATCTGTCTTCTTGTCAGTTATGTTTATATATCAGAGATGCCATTCTCCCCGTGTCCTGTGTAATCTGTGGGTTCATCCATCTAATGCCAAGTCCGTTCCCCAGAGCTGACACTTCTGCAGTGAGTCATACACATTCCCTATGACTTATCTAGAGCCTGGAGATCACCAGCTGTCCCCTCTGATTCTCCATCAACACGTTGCCCTCAGACGGCTCTCTGCTTATCATTGGCTGATCTGTATGGTTTGGGCAGAGAGAGTTAGTTGTACACTGCAGATACTGAGGGAGGAGTTCAATAGACTATTGATATAAACTGCTGCCCCTGCAGGAAGCCTCCCAGTACTCTAGGGATTCTTATAACATGTCCCAGACTGTATGAATGTGATTGGCACTTGGTATTCCAGTGTGGCAGCAGCATCTCCAAGCACCGTCTGTAGGAAGGGACCATGTTATTGGGAGTTGGGGCAGGTAGGTCGTTGTACAAAGTCACTTAGCACATTTGCCCCACGTTTCTCCTCTCCCCCCTGAGTGGGAGCTGTGCAATGTTGGGCTGGGGGCAGGAGGGCTTGCGTGCGTGTGGGCCCCCTCAGTAACAGGAATGTGTTGCACAATAAAACTCTATCTCATGTCATTGTGTCTCTGGCCAATTCTTCTGCCCTGATGTTTATGGATTCCTTTGTACCTGTAACGCACCTGCTGGCCCCGCCTTCCATTCCATGGTTGGCCACGCCCCCTCAATTCAGAATTTTTTTTTTTCTCTTGTGAAATTCTCAGGGAAATTCCTGATTCAGTTGGGAGTAAGGAAAGTCCGCATTTTAGAGAAGTCGATGGGGTTACTGATGTGCTACCCAGAAAGTGTCCTGGCGGCCATGTTTGCTGATGTCATCCTGTCATTTCCACTTCCTGTTTGGAACACGTTCATTATTGAGCTGGGGGTGAGGCCCAGAACCTTCGTTTGAGGGGCTGTGATACATGGAGGGGGGTGATTGGTGTAGAAAATGAAGAGAGACATATGGGCTGTGATTGGCTGGAGGATATTGTGCAGCACCACAGAGAATTGAATAGTGGGGGGAGGGCCGGAGTTCCCTGACTGGTGCCATTTCATTGGCCACTCCCCTCCTGCCTCCCAGCGCAGTGTATGGCAGCACCCACGTGTCCCCATAATTATCCCATGAATATAGTGGCACCTACACTGGCAGCTCTGTATTCAGGTGGGACAGTGTCTCATCCCCTGACTGACATGTCACTGACACGCGAGTTAGGAATAGTCAATGGGACCCTCAGTTACTTGCCCTCCATGTGCCCCCCATTCCTCTTGCACTTCTGCCCGGGGGCCACATCAGTTACCCTAGTGGTGCAGTTATTGCAATTGATTAGCAGGATCATTAAACAGTATCAACCAATGAGAGGGAAGAGCTGCAGTCATGTGTTATACAAGTATGGCACCAACAGCGGCCGGGGCTGAGGCACCTTATAAGCTCTTCTGTCAAATCAGAATATTATATATTGTAATATGTGCTCTGAGACTTTCATTCACACCCGCTCCTTTCTTATGGTACATGATTGGACCCATTGTGTTTCCAGCTGTAACTCCCTGTCCATCTCCCAGTACCCACCTTCCCCCTGTACCCCCTTCTCCCTGCACCCCCTTCCCCCTGTACCCCCTTTCCTCTCTACCCCACTTCACCCTGTACCCCTTTCCCCTGTACACCCTTCTCCCTGCACCCCCTTCTCCCTGTACCCCCCTACCACCTTCCCCCTGTACCCCCCTACCACCTTCCCCCTGTACCCCCTTTTCTCTGTACCCCCTTTCCTCTCTACCTCACTTCTCCCTGCACCCTCTTCTCCTTGTACCATATACGTCCCCCCGACATGTACCACTAGGTGCACATGTATGTGTTTCACAATGGGAATGTCTACTCCACACACATGCGTGTTCATATGTTCCCCTTTGAATATTCAGCGACCCATGAATAAACCACACGAGTTGTATTACAGTTAATATTATGTTTTAGCTGCTACACTTCTGTCTGTGTGTCATTACTCTATTTGTATTTGCTGCATTTGAATGTTCCTGGGTATTGACTGATCCCTTTCCTAGAATGATTGTGTCGGAGTGTGTCTTTTAAAAGGGTGTTTCACCTTTAAGTTAACTTTTAGTATGTTATAGAATGGCCAATTCTGAGCAACTTTTCAGTTGGCCTTCTTTTTTTACATTTTTATTGTTTTGGAATTATTTATCTTCATCTTCTTACTCTTTCCAGCTTTCAAATGGGGGGTCACTGACCCCATCTAAAAAAAAAATACTCTGTAAGGCTACAGATTGCATGGTTGCTAGGGGAATTTGGACCCTAGCAACCAGATGGATGAAATTGGAGAGCTGCTGAATAAAAAGTTAAATAAGTCAAAAAACACAAATAATAAAAAATGAAAATCAATTACAAATTGTCTCAGAATATCCCTCTCTACATCTTCTCAATCCTTTGCCTGTATTCCTAATATATTCCCCTAGTCTCCACCTAAATATCACTGTGATTCATTTGTTCTCTGCATTTTGTACCACAGACATTGGCCCAACCAGTGAATCGCTGCTGCCGACGGGGCCAACTCCAGAGCTGAGGCAAGTGAAGCAGAAGAGAAGATACCCAATGGTGAACTCACTCCGCTGGCTGAAGAGAGGAGGGAAGAGGAAAAAGAAATGGAGGCACAGAAGAAGCAGAAGTCACGACAGCTCAAAGCAGATTCAGCTTGAAGGATCTAATCAGTACAAAGCAGCACAGGGGAACTATACAAGAACCAGTGCTGAGTCCAACAAGAACTGCACATTGACCCTTCCAAGCACAAGCAGTGAGATATATACAGATCAAAGGCCAGTAGAGACCAAAAACCAGTACTTGACTGCTGCACAACCCTCTGCATCATCCCTAGGACCAGACATGAAATCTGGGCTCTACTCAATGCTCTCTAAGAGGAAGGAGGTTGAGGAAGATCAAGACAAGGCAGATGCATCCACACTGGGCACAGACATATCTGCCAGTCTGAGTCTAGGAGCAAAAACTGATGTAACTCTCCTGAGTGAAGGTCAGGGACTTTGCTGTAAGTCAATCCCATTGGTCCAAACAGAAGAAGAAGGTTTTGTTATACCCAAAGATAAAGGTGTAGTAAGTTCTTGTGATGGGAATGTGATGTATGAAGGTAATAAAATAGAAAAGGACAACTTTAAAAACATTATCCTGAGGGAAAGTGAGGAAGAATTGGGCAATGTGGAGAGGCAGTTGAAGAAAGAACCTACTGATAAGGCTGTTCAAACTGATGGAGAAGATGAATTTAGCCCTGGAACTCACAAGTACAGATTATGGTGCCAGAAGCACAGGAAACATAAGTTTGATAAAATCTCCAAAAACAGATTTCAACTCCACAGAGAGAAACACGTTACGTTTAATGAGGTGGTCACCATGTTTATATTTGAAGCATGTGGTGGGAATATCGCTATTAAACCAGGTGGCAGAGGAGAAAAACCCAGAAAGAGGAGAAGTCCATCTATCAGAAGTCCAGCTCAGGAACATGTGACGCCAGACACACAAAGTTATCCATGTGCCAGGATGGGAACACCAGAGACACAGAAGAGCTCACAGTCACGAGAAAATCATCCAATAGTGGTGGTTGAACAACAGAGGAAAGAAGGATCTGAAACCCAGAGATACAAGACAAAAATAGAAGATTTGGAAGAGAGGGAAGGTTTAGCTGCAGTTTTGAGTGAACACAACTCAAACATTAAGAGCTCTGGTATAACACTGAACAGTGGAGCACAAACAGCTCAACATAAAGAGGAACATGAAGAAGAACATAAAAATGAAGGAAGGGGCAGCACTGAGCAACCTCAAAGCACTGGGCCATACAATGTGAGAGAACAGAACAGTTGGGCAGAGATTCCACATACATTCATGGATGTCCCAAGTCAATCTCAAGCCAATCAGTATCTGCATGCAGTTATTTCTCACAGCAACCACACTGAAATAACTTCACATCATGTGGACAACCCAACCCAATATAGCGACCTGTTTGTTCAACCTTATTCCTGTGTTAAATGTGGAAAAATTAGTCACTGGTTCAAGCTCAAAGCCCACCAACAAGCCAATACTGAAAGGGCACCATATATATGCCCAAGGTGCTCCATGCCCAGTGGGCAGGATTCTAAGGCAAGACTTCTTCCAAATAAGATAATTAGCACAGAAGGAGTTGAGGGTCTCACTAGTGGTGGGTCACAGCAGACAGTGCAGCAAGATCATCAGGGCAGTTGGACTGATAATTGCAGTAAAGTGAAATGTGAAAGCTTCGAAAGAAACAGCGATTGCAAAACAGTCAGACCTAACAGTTCTGGCATATGCAGAATGAATTCTAATTCTTACAGCAATGGTCTTGAAAATATAAGTATGGGCCAAGCAGGTCACCTCTCAGTACCAAATGTTTATGGAGCAAATAAATTCCAGTCTTGTAGTAAATGTGGGAAAACCCTCAATTCTGTAAGTCTTATGTCTCCAAATAAATCTGAAGCCAAAAGTCAGGATAGTATCTGTGGGAAATGCAAGCTAACATGGGGTCATGTGGTGCAGCTAACTCCTGGTAATAACATCAGGACCTTCCACCATAATGAACACCGTGATGTTTCACCAGGAAGTGCTGGTGCTACTAAGAACTCTTACAATGAGAATAAAACTTTTGTTTCACAACAGAGACAGTCCAGTCAAGGTTTGGAATCTGAAAGCTTCAGACATGGTCCTGATGCACGGACTGGCTATACCTTCCCTCAGAATCCTGGAAGTCCTAGTAACAATGCAGAAGAACACAAGGATCAATGGGCGAGCCCTAATAACTGTGCAGGTAGCAGCTCTGATGACTTCAGATATGATTCAAGCTCTTCGAGTGGGTGTTTTAGAAGTACCTCTCCTCTAAAAGCTACTAGCAGAGTCAAAAAGGGCTTTCCTGTAGAAAGTCAGCAACATGAGGCCAGATCCATGGATCAGTGTTTCCTAGATTTGACATCTAAGCAAAATGGGGCAATGCCCAACCCTGACCAATGTATAAAACTAGAGGAGGAATATGATATCTGTGTAGTGGACTTGAGTGCCACCCAGCTTACTGAGCACATGATCCATCAGAAGGAATGCCAAGAAGCTGTGTGTGTTTCTTTAGTGAAGAAGACAAGATGTTCCTCAGAGCGGGAACCTTATATGTGCAAAGTGTGTGGGAAGGTCTTCACTCGGAATTCCACTCTTGTGCAGCACCACAGCATCCACACCGGGGAGAAACCATTTAGTTGCCAGGAGTGTGGCAAATGCTTCCGGGATACTAACAACCTGAAGGTGCACATGAGGTCCCACACCAAGGAGAAACCCTACACTTGCCTGGAGTGTGGCAAGACATTTGGCCAGACCTCTGCCCTGGCAGTACATCAGAGAACCCACACGGATGAACGACCCTTTCACTGCACCGACTGTGGGAAAAGCTTCACCGATCGCTCCACGCTCCTTCAGCACCAGAGGATCCACACGGGGGAGAAACCCTTTGCCTGCTCCTTTTGTGGAAAAAGATTTACCCAGCAGGCTCACATTGGGCGGCACGAGAAGATCCACACGGGGGAGAGACCCTTTGGGTGCACAGTGTGTGGGAAACGGTTCATAGACCGCTCCAAGCTTATTAAACACGAGCGAATACACACTAGAGTAAAAGTCTGAATACTACTAGTAAATGGCGTGTAACTTGGGGACAGTATCCTGTAGGGACCAGATTCAGGGTCATCAGTTAATATTGTAGGCGCCCAGTTTGAGGGTTATCAGTGCACACTGTAGGTGCTCTTCTTGAGGTTTATCAGTGAATGCAGTAGCACCCTACATGAGAGTTATCAGTGAAGGCTACTGTATATGGAGTTTGAGTGGGAGGCTGGTGCACATCGAGTGCAGCTCTCAGGGTAACAGAAGCATCAGTCACTTTTTACTGATTTTATCTTAATTTATTTATACCCTTGAAGGGACAAACATTTTTATTATAAAGCAATTGTTTGAATTGAAATAATGAACTCTGTGCAAACAATCCCCCCCTACACCCTTTTCTTGTGAATGTTTTGGCTTTCAGATTCCCCTCAGGTCTCTTCTGCCCTTGGGTTGTTATAACGTTGCAGTCACAGTGATGGGTGTATCATTAGCCTTAAAGGGATACTGGTATGGGAAAAACATTTTTTCAAAATGAATCAGTTAATAGTGCTGCTCCAGCAGAATTCTGCACTGAAATCCATTTCTCAAAAGAGCACATTTTTTTTATATTTAATTTTGAAATCTGACATGGGGCTAGACATAGTGTTAATTTCCCAGCTGCCCCAAGTCATGTGACTTGTGCTCTGATAAACTTCAATCACTCTTTACTGCTGTACTGCAAGTTGGAGTGGTATCACCCGTTTTTCCCCCCAGCAGCCAAACAAAAGAACAATGGAAGGTATCCAGATAGCAGCTCCCTAACACAAGATAACAGCTGCCTGGTAGATCTAAGAACAACAATAGTAAAATCCAGGTCCCACTGAGACACATTCAGTTACATTGAGAAGGAAAAACAGCAGCCTGCCAGAAAGCATTTCTCTCCTAAAGTGCAGGCACAAGCCACATGACTGGGGGCAGCTGGGAAATTGACAATATGTCTAGCCCCATGTCAGATTTCAAAATTGAATATAAAAAAATCTGTTTGCTCTTTTGAGAAATGGATTTCAGTGCAGAATTCTGCTGGAGCAGCACTATTAACTGATTCATTTTGAAAAAAAATTTTTTCCCCATGACAGTATCCCTTTAATGAGTGTGAGCTCACAGGCCTAATGGTGCAGTTATTAATGCGGAGAAGATCTTTCTCGGAATCCCTTGGCAGGTCCTGCCAGCCTGTGTAACAAACCTGGACATCTTAACTGTTCTGTTTTAAATGGACTGTGATCCCAGAAATCTGTATAACAGAACCTAAATCCTGTGTTTAATAGACTCCTCTTTCCATTAGTTTCCATCAGTGCAGCCGAGCGAGGCCTTTTCTAGATTTATTAGTAGAGAAAGGAAGCAAATTTTGAGATGTTTTCTGGATAAAGAAATGTATATTTATTGAATATGGAATTTGGTTTATAGTAAAAACATGAGGATTTGAAGCTAAAATGGGTGAATGTGGGAGGGAGAGTAAAAGAGACATCAGTACATGTGTTGGTGTCACTTTATTGTGGGGCAGGAGCAGAAGCAATTTGGACCCATGAATCTCCCATATTGTTGTCATTGGGCATTGCATGGCCAGCACAGGGCAGAGTTTTATTGTCAATATAATGGGCAAATACATGGAATTTAATGAGAAAAACGTCTCTCTGTTTATCACAAGTAAACGCTAAGGAGGTTAAGTAATAAAAGGCGCTATGTTGTCCAGGGGCAGTAATCCATAGCAACCAATCAGCAGGGAGCAGTATCTGTTTAAAAGCAAATATCTTGGGTTACTGCTCCTGGGGAAACAGATGGGGTCATAGAGAAACTCAACGAGACACAGAAAGTAATTGTCAGCTCTCGTGTAACTCACGATGTGGCGCTGAGCAGCTCCCGTAGACACCATTGACCAAGCGTCCGGAATAAACCACATTCTGGAGTTGACCAGCTGCCGAAAACTATAAAAAGCCAATATTTGTACAGAAAGAAAATGTGTTTGTCTCCAGCCTTCTTCATAATTGTCCTTTTCAGAGCCCCACATTGGCCCCACCAAATGTACCCCGATAGTTAAATGGCAGCAATGTACTTCACTTAACCCCACATATAATCTCTGGGGTGGGCCCTCATGGAGTAAGTGGAGGAAGGGTGTAGCAGAACTATAACACTCATTGGGCACCAATGGTTCATAAAGTGACACTGACACTAAAAAACGACTTTTTAAAATCTGAATGTAAATTAAAAGTTACCTATAGGTCATGTTGATCATTTTTTGCTGAGAGGTTTGTTTTTGTAAGTAATTGTTACTTGAAGTTGCTTGACCTGCCTGTCCCTTCTTAACCTGTCAGTTAGAGATTCTAATGCTAACGGACTCCTGCTGCACAAATATGGCAGCCCCCTTATACAGGAGTATGGGGCATTAGACCGCTAATTAGGGATGGGCGAATTTGACCTGTTTCGTTTTGCCAAAAATTCCCCACCGACTCCCATTAAAGTCTATAGTCATCAAAAAAAATTTGTTGTGCGGTGAAACTTTTTTGACACGTCTTTTTTTTCGTCGCACGATGCCATACAAGTCTATGGGCGTCATTTCTGCAGCGAAACAAGGCGAAAATTTTGCCCATTCCTGCAGGTAATATAAAAACATTGTGCAAATACTTTATGGCAAAGTTATAAGTAGTTTTCAAAGGCAATATTGTGATCGGTGTAAGAAAAAGTTTCATTTCTGGTGTCAGTGTCTCTTTAAAACAACTGAAGACTCTTTATACACAGGATTCAAAGAAAACTCCTCTTGCACTCCCTGGCCTACGTGTTGATTGGCCGGTGACAAAGGGGTCGGCACCCTCCAACTGCAAGTGGCCAAGAAATCCCTGGCACTCAAGGGCAGGGACAGTCCCTTGTGTTTTATTAGCAGAAAATGTGACGTTTTGGGGTCAGGCCCCTTTATCAAGCATAATATTTTTGTTGTGAGAGAAGTCTATTTAACACCCCCTTTGTGACATCATACACTCGTCATCAGTATTAGCATAATTATTGAAAAAATTAACCCCACAAGTGAAAAACAAGTGAATTGTACAAAAACAGACATAAAACTTTTTTCCGTTTATCAAGAATTTATCTAGTGAAAGTTCATTTATAAGCACATTTGAATAAAAATACTTAAGTTTGTTTGTAGAAAAAACTTTGCAGAAAGAACTTGTGAGGTAATGTCCAAACAGTTCAGTTACAGAGCAGTCTTAGTTGTCAGGTATAAAGCAACACAAGACAAGAAATGACCAACTGTGTATGGAAAGTAACTCATCACTAGGGATGGGCGAATTTTTTCGCCTCGTTTCGCCGAAAAAATGACGCCCATAGACTTGTATGGAGACGTGCGTCAAAAAAAAAAGACGCGCGACAAAATAATTTCGCCGCGCGACTAATTTTTTTGAAGCCCATAGACTTTAATGGGCGTCTGCGACATTTCGCCGGCGGCGAAATTTTGGTGAAGCGAAACGGGTCAAATTCGCCCATCCCTGCTCATCACATGTATCCTATATACTAACACATTATTAGTAACTAGTAAGAAGTTTTCACATTATCTTTCCACTGATTGTTACTAATAATGTGTTAGTATATAGGATACATGTGATGAGTTACTTTTCATACACAGTTGGTCATTTCTTGTCTTGTGTTGCTTTATACCTGACAACTAAGACTGCTCTGTAAATGAATTGTTTGGACATTACGTTCTTTCTGCAAAGTTTTTTCTACAAACTAACTTAAGTATTTTTATTCAAATGTGCTTATAAATGAACTTTCACTATATAAATTCTTGATAAACGGAAAAAAAAATTGTCTTTTTGTACAATTCACTCGTTTTTCACTTGTGGGTTAATTTTTTCGTTACTTATGCTAATACTGATGACGAATGTATGATGTCACACAGGGGGTGTTAAATAGACTTCTCTCACAACAAAAATGTTATGCTTGATAAAGGGGCCTGACCCCAAAATGTCGCATTTTGTGCTAATAAAACACAAGGGACTGTCCCTGCTTGCGCCTGCCCCTTGAACGCCAGGGATTTCTTCATTCACAGGAACATAAAAGAAGCTGCAAGAGGAGTCACATACGACCGTTATTATACTCAAAGTTTCCAGAAGTTCTTGCCCATCGGGGGGGGAGTCAGTAACAGGGTGTGGATTGAGTGTAACTGGGAAGTGCCCAACCCTAAATAAAGGCCCTGCAAGTGGAACGTAGATGGACGGCCTCTGTCCCTCGCTCTGTTCACTGGACTAGTTACTCTGCAGATGCTACACCCACAATACTTAACCTCCTACTTTGCTCATTGGAGCTTCAGGCTGATCACTAACTCCCTCATCCCAACTGTCAGTCCTAGAGCGACTTTTACTCATCCTCACTTTTTGCCCCCACTTGCCCTACCTCAACCCAGACTCTAAGTTCAATTCACCCCCCCCCCAGTTACTGAAGTGCCAGGGAAATAGTTAAACCCAGAATAGGGAAACCTCTCCCCCTCCCACACTTTAACCTTAGGGGACTGTGTGCAATAAAGGGTAAGAAAACACCCAACTAGTACTGCTTCTAGTGATCCAATAATATTGTGCTTAATATTCTGTTCTACTTGAGAAGATCATTAAACCTCATTGGCAGATCTCACAGAAACATAATAAAGATGATAAAAAGCAGTGACAGAAATTGCCTTAATTGTGGGCATAATAACTGGGACCACTGGCACATCCACATCAGAGGAATAAAGTTGCAATTCTGAGGGCGTCTTATATTGTCTAAACTGCCAGTGTGGGCCAAACAAGTGAATAAAATAAATGGGATTTAATGAATATAAAAGCAGAAATAATGATGATAAAGTGATACAAAAATAGATGAGATGAGACACTGGTGGCCAAACATTGCTGTGACTGGAGACATAAGGGCTCAATTTCCCTCATTGAGTTGTGTGTAAAAATGTAATTCATTAATGGGATATCCAGTCGTTCCTCTGGAAACTGAGCCCTGATGCACCTCTAGATACAGGGGAACCAAAGCTTCTACCCACCTCCTGACCAGGCTGTAAGTCCAGGGTTCCCTTCACACCCTCCATCCATCACTACAGCTCAGTTGCACCAATAGAATGGGGTGTGCGGGTCACTTGCTCACTAATTGTGGGAAATGACCCACAGAAATATCTGCTGTACTGCAGTTGTGCAATGCCCCCTTGCTGGAATTCTAGGGAAAATCTCAGCAACGTGGAAGAAAAAAACATGGCAATTGTGCTCAAAATGGCACTTTGGTCACTGAACTTCCTCTGGTTAATGAGCCTCACGGTCTAAACAAGTTCTGGGAGTGAAGGTGAAGAAGTGATTCAGTGACACTGATACACAATATAAACGTGTGATGTGACTGGATATGGAAATTGCCCTTGTTATTCCCAACATGACTCAATGACCAATGGCATTTTACTTGCTTTATTGCAGCATGGTAACAGGTTTGTGTTGAGAGAACCCACTGGGGACTAGTTAGTACATAATATTTAGTATATCCCAATAGACACCCACACACTAATGTACAGTACAGTGTATATGTTTGTATTTGATTGTGAGTTTCTCTTCTTCTTACTAAAAATGCCAAAGTGCACAACTCCATGTACAATGGTATTAGAAGGCCTAGGACCCTATTTGGACACACCCACCCAGCAAGGGGCGGGGCAATAAATCAGTAAGCCACAAAGCTTAGCAATGGGGACTTCTGGTTCAGCGCCTGAGACAAGTGGATCTCTGCTGGCCGACATCTACAATCAGCAATTGTTGCCCTCGCGTGTGTTGTAAGACAGGGTGTAGTAGAATATGTGGAGCACAGGAGTCACGTGTTTATACTCACAGTTTTATCTGCACACAATACTAGGCTTGACACCTTTTTTTCTTTGAAAATGGGCAGGGACAGTGATGTGGGGGGCAGTATGGTGATATAGGGGGGCAGACTGGGTAATGTGGGAGGTGGAGCGGATGATGTCAGAGACCAGACTGATGACATGTCAGTCACTTCAATGTCCTTTTCAGATTTCCTAATTTGGAAATCCAGTTGGGCACTTTTCACTCGGCAGCCCTTCCAAAAACCAGACAGATGGCAACTCTACATAATATTCTGCCCCTCAGCTCAGTCATTGAGCAGAGAATTTGTTCAATAGAAAGGGACCAGCAAACACTTCTTTACAAGTGGAACCTCAGGACACTTGGAGCCTACTCTAGACCCTAGTGCCACTAAATATCCTTGTTGGAGCCTCATGCTGCTCTTTAGCTTAAACATGAACATGTATATCACACGGTATATTCTAACACTTATTAAGCAAAACTTAACTGCTGCTCAGGTTGGAAACTCTTCAGAAAAGGACCCAGGTCACATGACTGCTCCAGCTTATCTCCTGCTTAAATAACACAGTGCCATCTTGTGGTTAAACTAGTGAGCTGCAAAGGTCTTACTTTGACTCAGGAAGGGGAGCTAATATAACATAAGGACCCCCTTTAGCTGTCTAACATTCTAAGGAAGTGCCCCAAAAAAGGGGTAACCATTTCTTGTGTCCCAGCAAGAATTACATCAAAACATTTAAAATACACATTATACTTGACATCTGCTTTAGTAGCCTTTCCAGAGAACTCTCAAGGCATAACGGGACTATTTGCACTGATGTAAATGAAACCTTATTCAATTCATAAAGACAAACAGGGTTCAAAGTCAATTGCATTTTATATTATGGGATCTTGGGGGGTGTCCCACACACATTTGGTTTAGCTGCAAAAGAAAAGTACAGGTTAACTGCATCCTGCATTCCTGGTCAAATATGCGGCATTCATTGTTCTACTTGCAGCTGGCTTTAAAGGGGACCCGTCACCCCAAAAAATATTCCAAATCCCATTTTATCACGTTAGTCAAGCAAAATAAACTTTAATTACACTATATAAATTATTTGAATCTTGTTTCCTTCAGTCTGGGAATTCATAATTATAACAAGCAGGCAGGAGCCATTTTGTGGGACACTGTTATTAAGACAAGTCTTGTATCATTTCAGAATCTTGTTTGTGCACCAGAATGGGGGACCTGATGTCCATCCCCATGTCCTGGCTACACAATTAAATGGTGAAGAGATTGGGGAGAATGTGGGGAGAGCAGTGACATGTAGAAAGTGCTGAATGGAAAGTGAAAGTAATTGTCTAAGGCATAGAGGAGGGGCAGACAATATTTGATTGACAGGTGAGGTTTTTAAATGAGCTTAAACCAGCTATAAAAGCTTTAATAAAAAAAGAATTTTGATTTCATGTTTCATTTGAAAAGGACTTTTATTATACAGATTGAAAAGCTAATCACTGATTTGTTGCTATAAGTAACTGCCCATGGGCAAATTTACCCAGTGTTGATAAATTAGTTTTTCTAGTATGTCAATCTCTGGTTATATAACCACTGCCGGGGGCAGCCATTCCAGCACAGGATACACATTAGATAGATAACATAGTTACATATTTACACATTTATATAGTTACATAGTTAAATCTGGTTGAAAAAAGAGAAAGTCCATCAAGTCCAACCCCTCCAAATGAAAACCCAGCCCCATACACACACCCCTCCCTACTGTCACATAAATGATATATCCCCATATCTATACTAACTATAGAGTTTAGTATCACAATAGCCTTTGTATTATGTCTGTCCAAGAAATCATCCAAGTCCCTCTTATAGTCATTAACTGAATCAGCATCACAACATCACCCGGCAGTGCATTCCCCAACCTCACTGTCCTCACTGTGATGAACCCCCTACTCTGTTCCTTTAAATGAAACTTCTTTTCCTCTAGTCTGAAGGGGAGGCCTCTGGTACGTGATTCTCTTTATGGGTAAAAAGGTCCCCTGCTATTTGTCTATAATGTCCTCTAATGTACTTGTAAAGTCTAATCATGTCCCCTCACTAGGGATGTAGCGAACGTCTGAAAAAAAGTTTGCGAACATATTCGCGAACTTGCGTCAAAAATGCGAACGGTTCGCGAACGTCGCAAACCCCATAGACTTCAATGGGAAGGCGAATTTTAAAAGCTAAAAAAGACATTTCTGGCCAGAAAAATGATTTTAAAGTTGTTTAAAGGGTGCAACGAGCTGGACAGTGGCATGCCAGAGGGGGATCAAGGGCAAAAATGTTTCTAAAAAATCCATTGTTGACACAGCGCTGCGTTTTGTGCTGTAAAGAGCAGAAATCACACTACATTTCTAAACCTGTGTAATAAAATGCTTTAAAACGTCCGGCGTCTACATGCCAATCAAGTCGTGTAAAAGTTACAGCCTGTTCACACGCAAAGACAAAACGCGGCGCTTACTGCAACGCAAAAAAATGCAAAGAGCTTTAATGAATGATACCGTCAAGTGAGCAAATAATAGTTGTTAATTACTAGTTGAGCTTGTCACCTCCAGGATGTTGGTCCTGTTGGTGGCAATATTTCTGTAGTGGTGTGTTTAGCAGTCACCGTGCTTGTGCGCACGTGCACCGTCAGGCAGAGGTAATTCAATGTACAGTGAAGTGAACCAAAAAACACTGATTCTGCAGTGTGGGCCCAGTTTTGGTCTACTTTATTCATCACCTGCGGTGACCATAAAAGATGCGATTTTGCCACTGTTGCAGAACCCTGAAAAATTAGGCATGTGTACTTTCCTGAAAAATTATGTTTTTTTTGTCGCAGCCACTGAACCAGAAGGCCAGAAACAATATGCCATATAAATGCTGAAAATATTAATTTTTTTTTGTCGCAGCCACTGCAGCACAGAGGCCAGGAAAAATATGCCATATAAATGCTGAAAAAATTTATTTTTTTTGTCACAGCCACTGAAGCACAGAGGCCAGAAAAACTCAGGATTTACCTGGATTCAAATTAAACCAGTAGGGTTTGCACCCTAGTTTGTAACGGTGGTGGAGGGAGGAGGACGCTAAAGGACAGCTGTGTGTGGAGTCATGAGGCGTGCAGAGAAGGACAGCTGCATGGGGAGTCAGAAACTCAGCACAAGTCTTCCGGCGTGCAGTAACCCTCCGAGATCCACCCCTCATTCATTTTAATAAAGGTCAGGTAATCCACACTTTTGTGACCTAGGCGAGTTCTCTTCTCAGTTACAATCCCTCCTGCTGCACTGAAGGTCCTTTCTGAGAGGACACTTGAGGCTGGGCAAGACAAGAGGTTCATGGCAAATTGTGACAGCTCTGGCCACAGATCAAGCCTGCGCACCCAGTAGTCCAGGGGTTCATCGCTCCTCAGAGTGTCGATATCTGCAGTTAATGCCAGGTAGTCCGCTACCTGCCGGTCGAGGCGTTCTTTGAGGGTGGATCCCGAACGGTTCTGCCGCTGCCTTGGACTGAAAAACATTTGCATGTCTGACGTTACAGAGTGGCCAAAGGGCTTTGTCCTTGCAGGTGTGCTCGTGGCAGGATTACTGGCACCTCTGCCCCTGGAATGTTGATGAGTTCCTGAAGTGACATCACCCTTAAAAGCATTGTACAACATGTTTTGCAGGCTGGTTTCTAAATGCAGCATCCTTTCAGACTTGTGGTATGTTGGTAACATTTCTGCCACTTTATGCTTGTACCGAGGGTCTAGTACAGTCGCGACCCAGTACAGGTCCTTCTCCTTAAGCCTCTTGATACGGGATCCTTCAACAGGCATGACAGCATGAAAGACCCCATTCTCACAAGGTTGGATGCAGAGGTATCCATCTCCGCTTCCTCGTTATCAAGGACTGCATCATCCACGGTCTCCTCCCCCCAGCCACGTACAAGACCAGGGGTCCCCAAAAGGTCACCACTAGCCCCCTGGGAAGCCTGCTCCTGTTGGTCCTCCTCCTCCACAAAGCCACCTTCCTCCTCTGACTCCACTTCTGACACCTCTCCCTGCGTTGCAGCAGGTGCCTGGGTTCGTTCTGGTGATTGCGACCAGAAATCGTGCGCTTCCTGCTCCTCGTCACGCTGGTCTACAGCCTCATCTGTCACTCGTCGCACGGCACGCTCCAGGAAGAAAGCGAAGGGTATTAGGTCGCTGATGGTGCCTTCGGTGCGACTGACCATGTTTGTAACCTCTTCAAAAGGTCGCATGAGCCTGCAGGCATCGCACATAAGCACCCAGTAACGGGGGAAAAAAATCCCCAGCTCTGCAGATCCGATCCGATCGGCCTGTGACTGCAGAGATGACAGGAGTACAGATCCGGTATGGTTTCTGCTTTCCAGGCACGTCATCCCCAAGACAGCATGACAACGGCGTACCTGGCACGTCGAATAGCCTAGGGGGAGCTGGGGGTGCACAGGTGTGGAGGAGGAGGACCCAGCAGCAGAGGAGGAGGAAGAGGAAGAAGACGAGGTAGAGAGGGAAGGAGGAGTAGAGGTGGTGGCAGAACCGCGTGCAATCCGTGGCGGTGGCACCAACTCCACTGTTGTTGTTGAGCCACACATTCCCTGCTTCCCAGCCATTACCAAGTTCACCCAGTGGGCAGTGTAGGTGACATACCTGCCCTGACCATGCTTGGAGGACCATGCGTCAGTAGTCATATGGACCTTTGGCCCAACACTAAGTGACAGAGATGCGGTGACTTGGCTCTGCACATGGTGGTACAGGTGTGGTATTCCCTTTTTTGAAAAAAAATTGCGGCTGGGTACCTTCCACTGCGGTGTCCCAATTGCTACAAATTTGCGGAAGGCCTCAGAGTCCACCAGCTGGTATGGTAAAAGCTGGCGGGCTAAGAGTGCAGACAAGCCAGCTGTCAGATGCCGGGCAAGGGGGTGACTCGCAGACATTAGCTTCTTACGCTCAAACATGGCCCTCACAGAAACTTGGCTGGGGGCAGATGACTGGGAATGGGAAATGGTGGTCAAGGTGGAAGCGGAGTGGAGGGTGGTTCAGACGGGTCAAGGACAGCAGAGGTAGAGCAGTAAGATGCTGGACCAGAAGGAGGGTGGCTTTTAGTTTGCCTGTTGCCTTTGAGGTGTTGCTCCCAAAGTGCTTTGTGCTTGCCGTTCATGAGCCTTCGCATAGAAGTTGTACCTATGTGGCTGTTGGGCTTCCCAAGACTCAGTTTCTGACTGCACTCATTGCAAATTACATCGCCTTTGTCAGAGGCACATACATTAAAAAAATCCCACACTGCTGACCTTTTTGAAGCTGGCAATCTGGCGGTAACAGTAGAAGTTGGCGGCGTTGGCGGCAATGGGGGGTGCGTTGGCCAGGTGACCACAGGTGCCGATACATGTTGTTGCCCTACTGTTCCCTGCGAGCTGTCCTCCCTGCTTCTTCTAAGTCTTATTCTCCTCCTGCCTCTCTGACTCTCCGTCTCTCCATCTGAACTATCCTCCTCTTGCTCTCTTCTACTGGGCACCCACAAAATATCAATCTCCTCATCCTCATTCTCCTCAGATGCATCAATTTCTTCTGACAGCTCACAGAAGGAAGCAGCAGCGGGGACCTTCTCATCACTCATTATGTCCATCTCTGTTGTGTTCTCTGCCAGAATTATATCTGGTGTAACGTCCTCATCTCCTTCATCTTCTTCTGCCAATAATGGTTGCGCATCACTCAGTTCAAGAAACTCATGTGAAAATAACTCCTCTGACTCCAGTGAAGAAGGGGCGCCGGTGGTGGAGGAAGTGTTACGTGGGGTGCCCATAGCAGTGGAGGATGAGGATGTTGTGGTAAAGTTAGAAACGGTAGAGGATGGGGTGTGCTGTGTAAGCCAGTCAACTACCTCTTCAGCATTTTGGGAGTTCAGGGTCATTGCCTTTTTAAAACTGGGCAATTTCCTAGGGCCACAGGATAGCATAGCAGCACGGCCCCTTGTGCCTCTGCGTGGCGGCCTGCCTTTGCCTGGCATTATTTTTAAAACAACAACAACAACAACTCAGGTGGTGTTTCTGGAGACGGTATTATTATTGATATTTAGACAGAATGTGAACAAGCTCACACAGCTAGATGGCAGTTGTTTGAAAATGAAGAACACACTGGGCAAACAATGCCTACAAGGTCAACGTATACACTACTACAGCAGTGGATACGGAATATATTATTGCTGCTTGAAAAACGTCACTCAGGTGGTGTTTCTGGAGACGGTATTATTATTGATATTTAGACAGAATGTGAACAAGCTCACACAGCTAGATGGCAGTTGTTTGAAAATGAAGAACACACTGGGCAAACAAATTGAAACAATGCCTGCAAGGTCAACGTATACACTACTACAGCAGTGGATACGGAATATATTATTGCTGCCTGAAAAACGTCACTCGGGTGGTGTTTCTGGAGACGGTATTATTATTGATATTTAGACAGAATGTGAACAAGCTCACACAGCTAGATGGCAGTTCTTTGAAAATGAAGAACACACTGGGCAAACAAGGCCTACAAGGTCAACGTATACACTACTACAGCAGAGGATACGGAATATATTATTGCTGCCTGAAAAACGTCACTCGGGTGGTGTTTCTGGAGACGGTATTATTATTGATATTTAGACAGAATGTGAACAAGCTCACACAGCTAGATGGCAGTTGTTTGAAGAACACACTGGGCAAATAATGCCTGCAAGTGCACTACTATTGGTGCACTACTATGAAGAACAGCAATAGCACTGTACACGTTAAAGAACAGTAAGATAAGTAAAAGAAAAAAAAATATATGTATATTAAAAAATAAAAAATTCTCGGGTTGCTGCTGCTGAACTACTAGGAGCAGCACAGTAGCACACCAGTCCCACTCCCCAACACTGCTAGACTAATAGCACTGGGCTTATAGTAGCAACTAGCAAAGTAAAACAACAAAAAAGAAAATAAAAGCAGTCCTTACAAGGACTATTGGGTTATTACAGCAGTCAGCAGATGAGATCAGAAGAGATCAGTGCCCACAGCAGGCAGCTACATACAGAGCACTGCAGTAGAAGGTAGATTACTAGCCAGCAAAGCTACCCTAAAATGTCCCTCAAATCCCTGCAGACTTCTGTCCCTCCAATACAGAGCAGTATCAAGTAGATTACTAGCCAGCAAACTTACTATCAACTGTCCCTCGAAGAAATCAGTGAAACCAGTAACAGCTCTCTCCCTACACTAGCTCTTGCAAGCACACACAGGCAGAATGATGAGCTCTGCGAAAAACTTTAGGGCAGTGAAACAGTTCTCATCTCTCTGAAATTGTATGAGAGAGGTTTTTCCATGGCATCCCATGCACCCTGAGCTGAATGAATCTTCATATGAGCTCCCAGCCCAAGGCAGATGCATCTGTTGTTATAAAGTTCCATTCTGGTTCCAGGATTAAAATTCTGGAGTCACCATTTAAGAGCACTCAAAGTGTCTTGGGAAATTATCCAAGTGGAATCCAATGACACTATTGTCCTGTCCCAGTGAATCAGAACCTCTTGTTGAAGAGGGCACATGTGTAATCTTGCCCATGGAACAGCCTCTATTGATGTAGCCATCAGACCAAAGACCTTCATTATCTGTCTCAGGAAGACCGGATATGGCCTTGTCACATTCGGCACCCTAAATCCAGAACCAGTGCAAGGCTCCCTGGTCTCGGCTCTTGCTTATGCCTTTAACAGCCGCTTTTCACCTTGGGAGGAGCCCTCAGCTAATTGGATGCTGCCAGGTCTTACTAAGAGAGGAGCAAAGCTAAAGATTCTGGGCAAGCAAAGGAACAGGCAGGCCAGGCCAGCACAAGCAGGGTTAGAATAGTCAGAAAAGGCCGGGTCGATGCAGGCAGAGTTCAAGGAATCATCAGACAGGCTTGGATTAGAATTGGAGAGTGCAGAATAGTCAGGCGGGCAAGGTTCAGCTTGGAGAGGTCACAGTAAATAGGCAGGCAAGGGTCAGATTGGAGACTTCAGAATAATCAGGCAGACAAAGGTCAGGGTACAGAGTTCAGAATAGTCAGGCAAAGTAAGGGTCAAAAATCAGAAGATCAATAGGAATCACTTAATAATAGCACCAGGAACAAACTAATTGAAGCTAACTACGGGCAATGTGCTAAACACTGAATTCCCCTTTTATACTTTTGAATTTCGTGCCATTGCGCCGTGACATCATCACTATGGTGCATAAACTCAGAAGCTCGTGGCCACGCACGCCATAGGGAAACCGCCAGACACTAGACCACCAGGAAAAGCCACTGGATCACCAGGGTGAGGTGTGTTATCTGATTCCTCATATTGAGGAGTCAGTGTAATATAAATTGTTTTTGTGTTGAGACGCATTCCCAAGAACTGCTTTTGTCTGGATGGAAGAAGAGATGACTTCTCTTTGTTGATGACTCATCCAAGATACTGCAGGATCTCTAGAGCTCTTGCCAGGTGTTTGTGAAGAAGGGACACCGAGTTTTGCACAGCCAGTCGTCCAGATATGGTATGACATGTATGCCCTCTTGCCTTAACACAGCTGCAACAGTGGCTACCACCTTTGTGAATATTCTCGGGGCTGACGTGATCCCAAACAGCAACACCCGGAACTGGAAATGATGTAGCTGATTCTGAAGATACAGCTATCCTCAAAAAGTTTGGTGAACTGGAAACATAGGTATGTGAAAATACTCATCCTTGAGATCTATTGTGGCAAGTTGATCTCGGGCTCCAGAATCTGAAGAACCGATCTAATGGTCTCCATCTTGAAGCACTTTTTCCAAATAAAGCGATTGACAAATCTAAAGTTTATAATTGTTCAAAATGACCAGCACTTTTTTGTTGCAAAAAGAATTAATTGCTTCTTCTAAAGCTTTCTGTTTTTGAAAAGAAGCACTTTTGGGAGTGGGAAGAAATCTTGCAGGAGGGAATTTTTGAAATTTGACCTTGTACCATTCCATGATCAACTGCAGGACCCATAGATCTGATACTAGATCCTGCCAGTGTTATAGGGAAAAAATGTAGCCTTCCTCCCACCTGAAAACTTCTGGCTAGTGATGAGCAAATTTCTCCAGTTTTGATTTGCCATGAATTTCCCGTGAAATTCGTGAAACGGTGAAAAATTCACAAACATGGATTTCGCTGCAGTTTCGTGAATTAATTAGCCGGTGATGAAATGTGGAAATTTGCCGCAAATTTGTCCCTGGCAAATAAATTTGCCTATCACTACTTCTGGCGTCAGAAACTTTCGGCCTAAAGGGAAAGATCTGTTCCTTCCCCTGTTTACTCGAGATGCAATCTGAGATCTGGGCTTATTCTTCTCCTTTTCCTTTTGTAGATGAAAATAGGAACCCCTTGAACTGCAGGAAGCCTATGGGAAAGCCCTCCGTGCCTTCTGGTTCCTGTGTTGAACTGCAACTCCATTGGGGTGGGGAAGATGAGGCCGAAGATGGCATCCATTTATGTTTTTCTGAAGAGGAGGATTGGGAGGATCTTGATTCTGATGAACTACAAACTGCCTTCTGGTCTGTGTCTGACCGGCCACCCCCAGTTTTTTGGTCTTTAACTCCCCCACAACCTCCTACTCCTGGGCCAGCTATCCACCAGCAGTCTGCCTCAGTTCCAGGGCCGGCAATCCACCAGCAGTCTACTCCAGTTCCAGGGCCGGCCATCCCTCAGCAGTCTGCTCCAGTTCCAGTGCTGGCTGTCCCTCAACCGTCTGCTTCAGTTCCTGGGCCTGCTATCCCTCAGCAACTGGTTCCTCAGCAGCAGCCACTGGCCATGGCCACAGCTCCAGTGGGGCTTCCCCAGCAGCATCCGCTGCTTACAGCTCCAAAGGTGGTTTCCCAGCACCCGCGGCTGCCTACAGCTCCAGAGGGACCCTCCCTGCAGCCGCCGCTGCTAGTCTGCCACCTGTGATGGGTGCCTGTATTGCTCCTGTCTACCTTCCGACTCTGGCTGTGATGTTGTCCTGGTTCCTGTTCTGGATGGAAAAGGATGGGGGGCCATTTGATCTTGGGAACGCCCAGAGGTCAACCCTCAAGGGGGGGGGTAATGTCAGGATCAGCCTGGGACTCAAACTCTTGTAGGTATGCTCCCTGTCTCGCACTTACCTTGTGGCTGGTCCTGACCTCTTCATTGTTGTTCTGGGAAAATCTGCCTGTTCCCAGTATGTCTCCTCCCTGTTCTCCACCAACCTTGTTTCCCTCATGTGTGTCCCATTCCCCATCAGCTTCCTTTTATAATCCCAGCCCTGAGCCTTGCTCAGGGCTGAGTCATTGAATGTATTCTGTTTGTTCCTGACCTGCCGACCTGAACCTTGTTAGCTGAAAACCTTGTTACCTGAAAACCTTGATACCTGAAACCTTGATTCTTGGAAACCTTGTCTTAGTATACCTTGTTCCTGAATACCTTTTACCTTGATCCTGAGTGAGTACCTTGAAGTTCCTGTGTTCCATATTGTTTCCTTACCTGTGTGGATTCCCTGATTACAACCTTTTGCCTGTTCCTGCCTTTTGGTTTCTGTTTACTGGTTGACATTAAATATTCTAAATAATGTCTTTGCCTCCTATCATCTATGGGAATACCCGTGGGCTTCCACCATTCCCACTCTCCATGGAGTGGCTAACTGTAGTTACAGTGGCTCACCGCTGTAAACCTTACACTACCACCGGGAGAGCTTCCCAAGACTACTTCATCATCAATAGGGAACAAAGACTTAAATCTTTTATTTAAGACTGGTGCTTTATCAGGAGTCTTCCATTCAAACTGAATTAGATCCTTAATAACAGGATGTAATAGAAAATACACCTTTTTTAAGGGATTCCTGAGATTTATCCACATCACTCACTTTCCCCTCCTGAGCCTCAATTGCTCCTTTGACAGCCTTGATCAGCTTAGAGACATTATCTGCTTGAATAAGGGATGTTTCAATTATCTCTTCATCAGGAGGAAGAAGCGGCTTCATCAATCACAAAAAATTCACCTTCCTCAACAGAAGAAGTAGTCAATGGCTTAGGGACATCTTTCAGGAGGGGTTCTTTAAACTCCAAAAAGTTTTCTGGAGCATATCTTTAAACCAACCCATAGCTTGCTCAGACCAACCAGGAGGAGGATCCTCTTAAGCAAGACAATTCTCACAGTGACTCCTAGAATATGCATCCAGGAGCAGGGTTTGCAGGCAAGATGTTTGGATGCTCTTTTGCCTTGCTTGCTCCATTTGGTTGGACATCTAAAATACAAAACAACAGTGACACCTTCTTGCTAGCACTGAGGGGCATGTTTACTAACATTGGAGATAAATATCTTGAGAGATTTCTGGAGATGTTGCCCATGGCAACCAATCAGCAATTAGATTTAAACAGCCATCTATAACTTAGAAAACAAAAGCAAAGATCTGATTGGTTGCTATGGGCAACATCTCCAAAAATCTCTCCAGATATTTATCTCCAATGTTAGTAAACATGCCCCTGAGAGAGGGGCTGGAGTAGAAAGGGCAAAGCTCCACAGGCTACTAGCAGTACCTTAATATGCTTTGCAGGTGGCTGCAGCCCCAGGACGAATGACACAGTTGACTTCTTTCACTCCAAAGGGCATTGCGCCCTGTAACGAATGGATTTTTAAATTTGCCAGTTCTATGATGTCACTGGCGTGCGCAAACCCAGCACTTCATTCTCTGGACTCGCATTGACTACGTAAGGAAAAGAGCCTTACTCTTCCCCCAGGAGAATACTACCCATTTGATAGTTCCCCGTACGGTCTTCAGAGCTCTCAGGCTCCGGTTTCCAATGATCTTCAGTCCTCTACTCCCTGCCTGCAGTCAGGTAGGACAACAAAAACATGGGTCATTGGGGGAGGAGGTGCCTTTTAAAGCTTATTGGTCCTTGCTTGTCCTACTGGTGTGGAGGGAGTTAACCCCATAATGTAATGTGCTGATGTATAGGACTTGAAGGAAGAGGAAGACTCAGTAGAGAATATGATCATTTTGAAGAAAGCAACTCTTCCAATAAGGTTAAAAGGACACTTTAACTACAAAGTGATTCAGTGAGTTTAACTGGGGGATAGGTTTAGCGAATATAACCTGGATAAGTCTGAAGGAATACTTACTCCTAGGTATTTAATATAACTTGCTGGCGATTCAATCTTTAAATCTAAAAGGGTTTGTTTGGGAATAGCACTATGGATATTTGGTATCTGAGTTTTGCTTGAGTTAACAACATAGCCAGAAAAGGAACTATACATTTGGGAAAAGGTGAAAATGTCCTAATTGAACTGTGAGGATCTTGGACAATCAAAAGTAACTTGTCTGCAAATGCCACAGTGTTAAGATGTTTGCCGTTAATTTGAATACCTCGGAATAAATCTGAAAAATGTAAAAATGTGTGAGGGTCACAGGGTTTGCTTACACTGGCTCGAAGTAAGGGAACGTGAAAGATAAAGATCCTCCCCCTTTGTGACATCATCTAGCGGCACATAGTCACAGTTGGCCAGTTTTCCAGATAGTCGGGTGCAGAACTGAAGATTGCATTTACTTAGCGAAAAAGCAGCAGCACCAATAGGTCCGTTTAGATGAAGATTGAGTTTTGAAAAGAAGTTTTTTTTGTGTCAGTATCACTTTAAAGGGGTTGTTCACTGTCTAACACTTGTTTCAATTCAGTTGGTTTCAGACAGTTCCCCAGAAATAAAGACTTTTTCCAATTACTTTCTATTTTCCACATGTGCCCATTTTTCTAATATTGAAGCGTAAAGTTTTATTTTTCACCTTCTAAATCAGCTCTGGGAGGGGGGTCACCGACCCTGTAAACTGCTCTAAATCAGAATCCCTGAGTGTCAGTAAAGGCAGCTGTTAGACTTGATACAACAGTAACAGTTTAGAGTCTGCGTCTGAATTACTGAGCTGTCAGACTAGAGACAGGGACATTAAACTTTAAACTTAGATTTTGAAAAAATGGTTAAAAATAAAAAATCAGTCATTGAAAAAAGTCAATTTCTGAGGAACAATCTGAAAACTATTGAACTGAAACAAGAATTTGGAAGGTGAATAACTCCTTTAAATCTTCATTGTCTTCTAAATTGTCTAGGGAGTTATCTTTATTCTGATAACTTCTCTTTTAAATTGGTGTTTGCGTTGGTGTTTGCTGTGCATGCTGGGAGTGCTGGTGCAAGAAGGTGCAAATAAGTGCAAATAACTGACTGCTGTGTGTTCTGTGAGTATCTGACTGAGACAAACAACTTTTTCTTTTCTCTCTTTGGGGTAAATTCGTAGATACATTGAGTGCATTTATTTTCTTTTTGTGTTTTTCAGCATCTTAAAAAATGAAAATGTGACATAGTTCTCCTACAAGAGACTCGCCTTATTGATCTTGATAATAATACCAGGATTGGGAAGGTGAAATTACTTTCTCCCAGCTATAAAAAAAAAAGGAGTGTCTATCTTATTTCATCATAATTTGTACTGTAGAAATGCAAGTGATGTACAGTATTACTCAAAATGACATGATGTTATTTCCAGCTGAATTTCCCCAATCTGCACCCAGAGCTGCAGCACCACCACCAGGAGCAGCACCGGGGGCACCAGCACTGCTAGTCCAGCACATGGCAGATCTCCTGGTTTTCCAGCAGGTACATGTCACACACATGGAGATACAGGAGCTACACCAGGAACTCTAGGGGGTGAGAGAACTTTTGGTCACTTTCAGGAGAGACCCCCTCCTTCTCCTCATCCAATTATCATTACATTTTTAAATTAGTTGTATATGTCATATCCACCATTATGTTTGCTTTAAAGTAAAGGACACTTCTAACTAAATTTTGTTGCTAACTTGCTAGGTTTCGAGTTTTCATTTAACTCTGGAAGGTACTGGAAGTGGTTTGGATTATTAACAGAATGATAACTATTCTCATATCTCAGTCATATAACATTACATTACATAGTGTTTCATATTCATTACAATTACACATACATATATATAGTTCCTTCATTTTAATCTAAGATAAAAGGCACCCACATATTACCTGTTGGAATGGTGGTCAGTCAGATGAATTATTAGAGTTAGTTGTGCCAGTGTTAGTCAGCTAGTTGCAATATATAAATGACAGGTGGTAATTTTTGCTTAACCTTTTAAATGCCAAGAACGTAGCTCCTACATTCTGTCTTAAAAAGGCTGTAAGTGCCAGGAACATAGGAGCTATGGTCTCTGTTTAAAGGGCTTTCTCTCTGCACTTCTGGCAAAATCAAAGTGCAGAGAGGCTCTTCTGGCTGCTCAACCCCCTTGACAATGAACCTAGGGGGCTGCCACTTGGGTCCTGTGTAATTGTCACAGGATCCAACTTCTTCCCTCCTCCTGTGTGCGGAATGCTGCTCCCCCAGTGCTGCTTCTTCCTGGACCGACCTCTTGTGAAGCTCCGCCCACGTACTTCCTGCTGTTGTTCTATGTGATCCTGGAGTCTGCAGATCTGCTTCTGATCCCTTCTTCTCCAAGAAATGGTAAGTGCCCTTCTATTTACACAATTACACACACATACATGCAATTACACACACATATACAAGCAATTATACACACACATATATGCAATTACACATACACAGTCCACACATAACTAAAGGTATTTTTTTCCATTTTCTGGCTTTTTTTTTGTATTTTTCAGAATCACATGCACATACACACACATTTATACACTTGTTAGAACTGCACACACATGTTTACACAAACACACACTTATAGGTTCTTCTTTACTGGGTTTTTTTTAGTTCTTCATTTTATCAGTTTCCCTCTTGTTTTTCCCATAAAAACAGTTGATTTCTCAGTGTGGCTATTGGAATGAGCATTCTGACCAATAACTACACTGTTGGATCAGTTATTTTGTTATTTTGTTGATTTGCCTAATTGTGATTTTTGTGATTTTTATGCTTGCAATTGCAATTGGCCACATTTATCTCACCTAATTTCATACATAAAATTATAAAACACCCAAAATATTGACACCATGGGTCTACGGAACAGTTTGATGATCAATATGCATAGATATACCAAAGCAGCTGGCATGTGTGGACCCCAAATAAAAATAGTGCATATGAATTTTCTTGCCTGCTGATTTGCCTTCTGTGAACATAGACCCAGACTGTTTATTATATGCCACAAGACCCTCCTAACAGCACTAAAACCCCACAAAACCATATATTTCTGGAAAGTACACATTCCAAGTACACATTCCAAATTTGCTAAAAATGTGTTTGTACTCTAAATGATCAAAGTGCAAATGATGCTAAAAAAAATGTAAGGAACAACAAATGTAGGAAAGCTTTGTGGCTTGGTACTTTGGAGTAGACAGACGTGCATACCCATTTTAGATTCGTCAGAATGTGTACTTTCTAAAAATAAATGTTTTTCATGGGTGAACATACATTTTTGTGTTTTTGCCCCTTGAAAAATGCTGTAAATGTGTTGATTTTCCAGTATTTGAAATTACAGAACTGATAATTCGTATGGGGTGTCTTTGTTCTGGGGCCCATATACGCCATATACCTAGGTGTACCTATGCATATTTGGCATCAAATAGACCCAGAGCTTTCATATTTAGGAAGTTTTATCTTGGTATGTAATGATTTGTGGGAGATACAATGCTTCAGAGTTGGAGTATTGAGGAGATTTTTGTAAATGTCATACAAATTGCTGAATTTAGGAAAGCTTTGCAGCTTGGTACTTTTGAGTAGAAAGGCATGCATACCCATTTTAGATTTGTTAGAATGTGTATTTTCCAAAAATATATGGTTTTCTGGGGTGAACATACATTTTTGTATTTTTGGCACATCAAAAATGCTGTAAATGTGTTGATTTTCCAGTATTTGGAATTACAGAACTGATTACTCCTATAGGGTGTCTTAGTTCTGGGGCCCCTATATGCCACATACTTAGGTGTACCTATGCATATTGGGCATCAAGCTGTTCAGCAGGCCCCAGGCTTTCAGATTTAGGGTGTTTTATCTTGGTATGTATTGATATCTGGAGAAACGATGCTTCAGAGTTGGAGTATTGAGGTGATTTTCAGAAATGTCATAAAAATTGCCAAATTTAGGAAAGCTTTGCAGCTTGTTACTTTAGAGTAGAAAGATATGCATACCCATTTTAGATTTGTCAGAATGTGTACTTTCCAAAAATATATGGTTTTCTGTGGTGAACATACATTTTTGTACATTTGCCCCTTGGAAAATTCTGTAAATGTGCTGATTTTGCAGTATTTGGAATTTTATTCAAATTACAGGTGAGTGATTGCTCACCAAAATTAATTTCACATCAAAGGAGATGATGATGATGATGATGAATATAATAGATCTGTCACTTAAATTAAAGTGCACTTAAATATGAAGTGTGAGAGTTGTCTTAACATAAACCAAATCTGGGGATACTGAGCAAAGCAACCCATCTATTTCCCACTGGTAAGCAAATTCACTTAACCACCCAGTAAACACTGCCTGGGTGTACTCTGCTCGGATGTGGGAACGCACCAGCACCTAGAACAAAGCCTCTACCGGTAGAGGATTCCCACCTTCCAAACATTGCCAAACACCCAGCTCCAGATGGGTCATAGCGGGAGACAAGAGCAAGAAAGTGTACAGTGTGGAGCATGAGGGAGTACAATAGCTTTCTTGTCATGTCATAAAAGCACATCAAGATAAAATTCTCTAACTGGCTCAAGTTGGGGAAAGGAGGTGTGTCAGGGGATTGATGGGTATTGGGTGCTATTATTATAGCTAGAGATGGAGAGTTCAAAGGTGGATGTGGTTCTCCACCACGTAAAACTCCATCAATAAATGTGTTAGAGTCAGGATAGAGGTTATTCTTGATCTCCTGGAGCAGATGATCTGGAACCCTAATGGTGAGTACCCCATGCGTGGCATAACTGCCTGAGCTTCCACCCAATCTGACCTCTCAAAATCCAGGAGATCCCCAATGCTGGTTAGCTGAGCCCTGCAAAAGCGGTGGTGAATGCTGGTGGACTCCAACATCCTAGTCTTTAAAGATGAATTAAAGTAGGGGCTTGGTTAGAATGTCCTCCCCCTGAATGCCTTCTTGCCTTAGCACAGTTACCATGCTCCAGGTCTTTAGAGTCTATTGGTAATAAGCTGGCAATGGTGAGATGCTTCTTAAGAATCCTTCAGGTTCAATTACAAACAATTGTCAGTCATACCCTATGTTGTGTACCTGGTGATAAAAGCTTGAAACACCTGCAGAGACCCAGTGCTTTCCCATCCAGAGAAAGTTCAGCAACCTTCTCTGAAATTTAGCAATGAATTCTTGGGTTGGGCTAAGACATGTCAGCCTATACCAGAGTTGATAGGCCACCAGCTGGTTAATCACCAAAGCCCTCCCATAGAAAGCATTTTAGCAAGACCCTTCCACTTTCCCAGGTGGGTAAGAACATGCTCCTCAAGTTCAATTAAATTCTGTGGAACAGGACGCTCTTCAGCTGACAGATAAACACCTAAATATTTGATCTTGCATGAAATGTTGCAAAAAGCAGAAGGCAAAGAATCTACATGTAGAGGACCTTCCAGAAAGCCTGAGCTCTTGGTCCAGTTGATCCAAGCTGATGAGGCAGCAGCGTAAACCTCTTAGCATTCTTGTGCTCGCTCAAGATCAACTAGGTCCTGGGCCACAAGGATGACATCATCAGCATATGCTGAAAGAACTACCCTCATGTCAGGTTCCCTGAGCACCAGTCCTGTAAGCCTCTTCCTTAGTAGACACAGGAAAGGCTCAGTGGCCAGTGCGTACAGCTGTCAAGACAAAGGACATCCTTGTCAAACTCCTCATTTGAAGGCCAGAGATGCAGTCAGAGACCAGTTGATTTTAACTAGACACTCTGCAGAGTTTTCAGATAGCTCAGAAACTGTGGGCCAAAGCTATAGGCTTGCAGAGTGCCTAAAATATATTGGTGATCTACTCTGTCAAATGCCTTCTCTTGATCCAGGGAGAGAAAAGTGAGAGATAGACCAGCCCTCCGGGCAAAATGTAGTAAATACCGAACCAGAAAGACATTGTCAAAAAATTTCCGGCCGGGGACTGTATAGGACTGGTCAGGATGAACCACCTCTGCGGGCACAGACTTAAGCCTGAGTGATATAGCTTTGGCTATAATTTTATAGTCTGTGCTGAGCAATGAGACCAGTCTCCAATTCTTAATAAGACAGAGATCCCCTTTCGTAGGTAGCAGTGATAACACAAGACAAGAAAGTGGGATCTCACCAGTCTTGAGGACCTCATTTAGAATCCTATGGAAATCATGTCCCAGAGTATCCCAGAAGAACTGGAAGAACTCTACAGTCAATCCATCCAGCCCTGGAGATTTATTATGGGGCATTAAGTGGAGTGCTTGAGAGATTTCATTTAGTAATCGGTTTTTCCAACCTCTCTCTTCTCCCCTTGCTGACCACTGGAAGCCCATTCCATAGCTCCCTGCAGGCATCTGGAGAGATGGGATCCAGAGAAAAAAGGTTCTGGTAGAAACACCGTGCTCTATCCCGGATAGCCTCCGGATCTTCAAGATGGGTGCCATCCTCCGTAAGAAGTCATGTGATTTGTTTTTGGTTTCCCTTCTTCTTCTGTAGAGCATAGAAGAATCATGAGCCATGATCCATATCACAGAGTAACTGCATGTGGCTTCGCACATAAGCACCACAAGCCTGTTGCTGCGCCATGTTATGCAGAGTCTCTTTCTTTTCTACATATTCACACTGCATGGCTTGGTCTTCAGAGCCTGACAGCCTTTGCTCAAGATCAAGCACCTCCCTATTCAGATCCTCAATTTCTGCATTTTGCTGTCTGCTCAAACATTTTGTATACTCTTGACACAAGAGCTTTAGGCGAACCTTGCCTACATCCCACCATTGACTCAGTGTGGCAAATTCATCCTGATAACCCTTCCAGTCTGTCCACATTTCCCAGACTGCCTTTGCAAACCCTTCATCCTCTAATAAGCTGTTGTTAAAGTGCATAGACTGCTTTGGGCAGAGATGGTGCAACTGCCACTATCAAGGAAGCACAATTGTGGTCTGAGAAAGGTGCCAAGCTAATAGTACTGGACCTGACTCGTGACATAATATGGCTTGATATATAAAGCCTATCAATCTGAGACTGAGACACATGGCCATCCTTTACCCTAACATAGGTGAAAGCATCTACTTCTGGGTGTTGTTCTCTCCAGATATCAACCAAGGAGAAATGGGCAATGAGTTCCCGCAATGCTGACTCAGAGGCATACCTTTTCTGGGGAACATTTCAGTCCCAAGCCTCAAGGGTGTAATTAAAATCACCCCCTATAATCACCGCTTCATCTGAGTCAATTGTCTCCATATAGGCTGATAAACTTTCAAATATAATGTTTTCTCTCTGGTCCAGTATTTGGGCATACAAGTTTATAAGATTGTATGTTCCACTAGACTCTGAACCAGAGATGTAACAGACGGCCTGGGATGACAGATTTAATGCTCAGTACTTCTGGCTGGAAGGATTCTGAGAACAAGGCCACCACCCCACATGACATCCACCCCATATGATTTGGGTCTCTTGAAGGAAACTCACAGAGTACCCTCCATGGAAAAGAAAGGAGAGTACCTGAAACATTCTAAAAGGCTCCCAACAGCCATTTGTATTGAGTGTTTATACTTAAAGCCACTATTGTGTGTAAGTAAGCAGTGGCGTAACTACTGGGGGAGCAGGGGGTGCAACTGGGCCAGGGCCCGCACTCCCGCAGGACCACCTCAGGCAGATAGCATGTGCTGCAGCCGCAAAGTAAATGTGCATGGACGAGGAGGAGGGCCCGGCTCCACGGCCTGCACCAGGGCCTGCCCCTGCCTACTTCCGTTACTGTTAGTAAGTGCTTTAGCCCTCACAGAGGTCTGGTGAGACAAACACATTTTGTGGAATTTAACAATACGGAGATATTCTGCAGTTCCATAGTTTTTGGCCTCTTTTATGATCTTGATGTATTGTCTCACAGAACTGATCACCAAAGTCAAATCATGCCACTTCTCCAGAGCCATATGTAGCTTCTTCTCGGTGCTCCCAAGAAACATCTTGAGTTCCTCAGCTGGGATGATTGGGGTAGAAGGATTTGGCACAACTGTGTCAACCTCCTCTTCGATGTTCCCCTCATCCATGAACTCTTCCTGGCTAAGGGATTGATAATTGCCCCTCTCCAGTGGAGCTTTGAGAATTTCTCCACAAGAAGTTGTAGGTGATGGATCAGAAGCGTTTGCTATTTGGAGTCCCTGCAACGGCTCAGATAATACTTGGTTTTTACTTGGAACACCTGTGGAGCTGTTTGACTCAAGGGTAGCAGATGGAATTGGCTCCTTAACAACAGGAGCTTTAGAGGCTCGATGGGCAACCTCTGCCCTTTCCATTGCCTCCTGTGCCTCCTGAATAGCAATAGCATTGGGGTCAGTGGAAGAGAATGGAGGAGAGATCTTAACATGCATAGTAGACCTCACAGAGTCTGTCTGGCTATCCTACATATTTACAACTCCAGCCTCATTATCCTCCCTTGCAGCATTGTCTGCAGGATCCTGTATGGGAGTTGTCCCCCATGATGACACTGAGGCTGGTTGTAGTTTCCAAAGCTCAAAACCTCAGAAACACTTACGGCCCACTCCACAGGGGTCACATTAGGTGCCCCTTTATACTCCAGGGGAAGATCCTCTGTTGGAGACAGTTGCAGCACCCCTGACTCTGTGGGGAGACCCATATTCCCCTGTTCAAATTTCTCCAGACCATTTATCTCCTCTTCCCCAACTGGGTCTATAGGTGCATGATCTGGCATCAGTTGACTGCATCCAACATTTGGACCAGACAATATCACTGCATGAGGAGCAGATGTTTTGCTGCCCTTTTTGCCCTTGGATGGGGGTGCTCCATCATTGACCACTGAAACCCATTCCTCAGGTATCAGCCAGTTGGATTTAAATTTTCTCTTCTTTTTCTTGTCATTTGAAGAGGAAATGCTACTCTCTGCTCCCACCACGACAGGTGTTACAACAACCGGTACCCCCACACCCGTAGGATTGCTCATAACAGGGTTAAGTTGGTTTTTGGCAAGAACAACTGCAGCACTGGGGGATGCATTGACATTCCTCCCCCCCTTCTCTTTTGCTGAAGTTGAAATGTAGGCTGCAGCCTTAGATAACGAGTGAAGAAGGAGGAGGTTTGGAGGTTTCAGATGTGGGTTGTGTAACAACCACCTTGAGGTTCTTTACTGAAGAGGATTTCTCCTTTGAGGAGCCTGCAGCAATAGCTGTAGCAGGGTGTGATGTTGCATTAGAGGTACTGGGGGCAGGAACAGGGACTGTGGTCTTAATATGCCCTTTGGGGAAACTCTGGCGAGTGTGCCCCAGGTTCTTGCAAAGGAAGCACCTCACTTCTTCTGTGCAGTAAATTTTTTTATACAGCACCCCCTCAAATGGAACACCAAAGGACCCCTCAATAGTATCTTGACCCCGAGGCAAAAGTTATTGCCCCTGCTTTTTAAAAGAGACGATATGTCTCAATCTGCTCTCCTTGCAACCCAAGGGAAGTTTAGAAATAGTTGACTTTATTTCACCGAAGTCTTGCAGGTGGGGTAGCAATAAGTGGTCTTGCAGGAAGGGGGGCACATTAGATAAGACTATCTTTATGCCTTATCCTTCTAGGGGATATAACTACCCCCTACTGTTATGCTTCTCTGCACTTTGAGGTCATATTTAAAAAATGTAACACATTTTTATAAAAACTGCTAATTTTAGGAAAGAATTGCAACTTGGTGGTTTTGAGTACAAATATATATTGACCCATTTTGAACTCGTTAGAATCTGTTCTTTCCAATAATGTGTCATTTTTTAGGGTAAACCTACAATTAGTGGAATGTTTGCCCTTGAAATCAGATGTATGCAGTTTTATGGAGCTTCTAATTTTGATCTATAGAAGTGAGAAATTTCCATAAAACTATATATATTTGGAATTGGTGCATGGAGACACAGAATGTTCCAAATCTGCTGTGTTCTCATGCATAAAATAAATTATGTTTCTGATATATGCGTTTGAATCATGTTTTTTATACACTTAGAAGCCCATATCTTTTTACAGGAGTAGAATTACAACAAAATTCTAGCATATTTTGAAAGCTTAGGTTATCCTGAAAAAAACTAAAAGACCCCTAAAGTGAAAGAGCACAAAATGTTTAAAAATGGTCTGGCAATAAAAGTACCAACTTGGCCAAATGGGCTGGCAGTTAAAAGGTTAAAGGACATGTAGATCCTACATTTTCCTATCATGTATATAAGTTGGGCATATCTTCCACAACCAAGTCACATCATTTGTACTGCATATACCCTCCCCCCATTTGGCAGCACCATCACATCAACATACTTTGATAAAAAGTTCTGCTGGGGTTAAGCACTTTAATGGTTAAGCTGGGCTCAGGAGAGGTGGTTAGGAGACTAAAATTGGATCAGACAGATAGAGTTTCTATGGGAACTAGCAATGCTATCCCTTCATTGGCTGTTAGACTGGAGGGTGTGTTGAACTGAGCATGCTCATGATTTTTGAGGGAGGGGGCAGAGTGGGTTAGAGGAGGAGAAGGAATTCTAAGTGATTAAGGGGATGCTGCAGCCTTACTGTTAAACTTTTAACAAGTTATCTGACAGTTATCTAAAGATTTCAAAGAGGCTGTCCTTTAAACAGCAACATAGTCAAGTTGTAGATCCCATTATCAGTCGATCAGAGGTAATGTCAAATATCACAGACATGTTTTTAAGAAATTGGCAACATGGGAGTGTTTTCTATATAAAAAGCAGTTGCACACAGCAGATAGGAGTCCTGTAATAATGTAGGGTATGTGTGTAGCAGTATAGTGAGAGAAACATGCGTGTGATTGGATCTTCCCATTGACTCAAATGCAATTCAATGAATTTTGACACAAAGCAAAACATGGCAGATTCACTTAACACATTCAGTTAAAATTCAGCAACAAGACTTGACAGGAAGGAAAAAATATTTTATTGGTCGCCACAAAGCAGAAAAAAGGTGCCACACTCATAGACTCTAATTTAGTTTCCTATGTAGCGTGAAAAAAGAAAGATTTGGGACAAAAAATTTATGTTGCAGGTCAAAAATGTTTTGATATTTGACTACAGAACAATTTTGGACAGAGGGGAATTTAAAAGCCGTTTGAATCTCTCACCCCCAGTCCTCTATTGCAGTGATCAGGCTGGACAGAAAGGATCAAGCAGCGGAATCTTCCAACAGCAGATTTTTCAGGGGGTTCCAGCAGGGGGTAGGGGGAAGGTCAGCTGTGGGGGAGCAATGGGGGCCCAGTATATATAAATCTGACCCTGATGTTAATTTTACATCCACAAAATACAATGTCCTATCAGACACCCCTGTGACAAACTTGACTGAAGGGTGAGGTTAGTCTGATGCACCAGATCATGGAATACAGACACAGGCTCTTACTATGAAAAAAGCTTCTGTGATGTTAGGGGTCTCTTGTTTGTATAATGGTTACTCACCACATCAAGGAAGTGGCCCAGGTGCACCGCCCTGAACCCTCAGCACAGGGGGGGGGGTCAGACAAATGGACAAACCAATATGGAGCAGGCTCTCAAAAAGGCAAAACTTCCACCAGGCAAATGTTCAAAAGTGAAGAGTTTATTGTGTCAAACAGCCAAACACTTAATCATAGGCTAAACTCATAGAACCATGCCTCAAATATTTATACAACAGTGACCCAATCAGATAAACACTCCAATTACCAATCCGCCCAATCCCAAATGACTTTACCCAGGTGCATCGAATGTGACTCCAACCCAGTAACATTAGATAAAGGTCAATATAGGGGTCAAAAGGAAAAGGTTACTGGTGGCCATTTTTGTACACCCCTTACTGAGTGAAGTGACATGTTGATACACCCGAGATTAGTTTAAAATGCTGGTGTCATATAAATACAAAGTACAAAATGCATAAATACATAAAAACAAGTACAAATAGTAAGCCATGTAACTGTGCAACGATATAAATGAACAGTAAATATTATAAAGATATAAATGTATCAAACTTCTACAAAAAGGTGCAGTTAATCAAACACCTTATAAGTTGATAACTGAAAATTGTAGAAAAAACCCACCTTTTAAAAATTACTTAAACTGAAATTAACATACCACATGAACAAAAGATATATGTAGAATAAAAGGTAAAATAAATACTGGATCACACAAGGAAAATATTATAGCAGATTTCACAGAACTTACAACACAATCTTAGAAAGCAACACCAGAGACCCATTTCTGCAGGTACAATGAAGTGACTCTTAGAAATAGCAGGATACTAGCGATGGGTGAATTTGTGCCGTTTCGCCCTGTTGGTATACTCCGAATGAGATGAGGGGATGAGCCGATGTTGCTCCTAAAATTGTATTGCCAGTGCATTCTTTCCTATATAAAGAAGTGGTTATGGTATATTCATGGGCCTTGAGAACTACATCAAGATAAGGAATAGAAGTGTCGTTCTTGCAACATGTGAATTTAAGTCTTAGATCATTGTAGTTTAGATATGTAAAGAAATCATTAAAATTATTCTCCCCGGTGTTCCAAATCAGTATAATATCATCGATAAATCGTGCATAGTAGTAGATATTATATTTAAATGGATTACATAATTGAAGACAAATTGCTCCTCCCATCACCCCATATAGAGGTTGGCAAAGGAAGGAGCAAATTTTGCCCCCATCGCTGTGCCACACCTCTGTAAGTAAAAATCTTTATTGAATAGAAAAAAATTATGTGTCAAAAGATAGTGTATGGCAGTTAGTAGAAACTCTTTCAAAGGGTCAGAGTAGGTGCTGTATTTGTCTAAATGATGAGCTATAGCCTTCAAGCCCAAGGCATGTGGGATACAGGAGTAAAGTGATGAAACATAAATTGTAACCCACATGTATGAAGCAGTAGCAATTTCACAACTGTGTAATTAGATGTGAACTATCTTTTATGTATCCCGGGAGTCTAATGACTAGTGGTTGTAAAAAAAAATCTACAAATTCTGAGAGTGGTTCTCCTAGAGAACCCATCCCTGCTATTATGGGTTGTCCTGGTGAGGGACATTCATTCTTGTGAATTTTAGGTAAATGGTAAAAGATGGGACATATAGGTGACCGTACCTTCAGGTAGTTTTCAGTGGTTGTCGTAATAAGGGATCTTTCTTTCGCCTGATCAATCCATTGAAAAAGTTCACTTTGGAATTTTTTGGTGGGATTATTGCTAAGGTGAGTATAGGTAGATTTATCTTTTAGTTGGTGTAAAGCTTCATTCACATAATCTGTCCTGTTCATAATGACTATGACTCCACCTTTATCTGCCCAACGAATGAGGATTTCTTTGTCATTTTGTAATTTATCCAAAGCTAGTTTTTCAGTATAAGTTAAGTTATACTTTTTGTTTTTGTCAAGGGTATTTGTTGTAAGTTTAGTAAGGTCTCTCTCTACCTGTTTTTGGAATGTTTTTACAATGTCGTCTCTTAAATTAACTGGGAAAAAATCTGATTTTGGCCTGAATTTTCTAAAATCCATATCTGGGTTAACACCTACGCTACCTGCCTGTAGGTCATTTTCTCATTGCAGGTCAGTCAAGTTTATAACACTACAAGTTTTTTGGAAACTATTTAGATCAGTGATTTTGAGAGTGAGAAGGGGATAATGCAAAGTTTTTTTTTTGATCTTGCTCTTACTATATCACCAATATATCATCCACATGTCTAAGGTATAATTTATATATATTCTTTGTTTGGGCAGCTGAATTAAGTGAAAACTGGCACTGAAATGGTTACGTAAAACACCAACCAGACGCTGAGTAACAATGTAATAAGAAGTACTGTTACTGCAGAGCCAGTGAGTAGAGAAGATATGTCCTACAGTCATGTGACCTGCTTCTCCTTCCACCATTGGTCATTTTTTAACTAATGATTCTCAACCAGGCACTTCGTACCCTAAAGGCGGCATGAAGGGGCTCAGTGAATGTGACAGTGAAGGTGTGTAAGTGTCTGATTGGCTCACTCAGCTCATAAAAGGACAGACGTCCGGCCTCATAGTCCAACCAGATCCTGATTCTCCTGCAGAAAGTGATGTTGGGTAAATTTGTCCATATATTGTCATGTACCACTGAATATCTGTTTTTATCATTCCATCTGTACAAACACCAGGACTTTTTATTATACCCCCCAATCCAGGACTGTTCCCCTCCCCTCTCTATACTGGGATAGGCCACCCCTACCCCCCAGTCCCCTGATTCACTGCCCTCCACTTCCCAGTAATGTCGCCCTGAGGGGAAACTCCTGCTGCTTAAAGTCTGAGTGTAACGCTGAAATCTCTCTGGGGATTGTGGGTAATGTAGTTCTGTTTGTAAGTCAGCTGCAGATTTCCTGTCCCCTGATACAGATAAATGATTATGAGACATGTTTATATCCAGTAACAGGTCTGTAGCCTCCTGCCTATAGATCAGTGTCCTTATACCCAGCACAATATGAGCCAATCCAGGGGCCATTATCCCATCTGTGCCCCCCTCATTATCTGCCCCCTCAGCCCCACACAGTGCAGCTCCATGTGATTCCTGTGCCAGTAAGGAACACAATGTATCACACATGTTACACATCTCCTCCATGTCACGGATCTGCCCGACCAACACTTCCCTCTCTGTCTCCACCTTGTGGATTATATGAGACACAACATCCTCCTCCTGCATCTGAGTCTCTGGCTCCAACTCTTCCCTCTCTGTCTCCCCCTTGTGGATTATATGAGACACAACATCCTCCTCCTGCATCTGAGTCTCTGGCTCCAACTTCTTTCTCTCCACTGTCAGTACTTCTGCTCCTTTTTCTCTGTCTCTAATGAGTCTCACCCAACCCTGCCCTACCCAGAATGCAGCATGAAGGGACTCAGTGAATGTAGCAGTGAATGTGTGTAAGTGTCTGATTGGCTCACTCAGCTCATAAAAGGACAGACATCCGGCCTCATAGTCCAATGAGATCCTGATTCTCCTGCAGGAAGGGACCTGGGGTAAATGTGTCCATTCACTATCATGTCTCACTGAATATCTGTTATTATTATACCACCTGTACAAACACCAGGACTTGTTATTATCCCCAATACAGGACTGACCCCCTCTCCTCTCTATACTGGGATAGGCCACCCCTACCCCCCAGTCCCCTGATTCACTGACCTCCACTTCCCAGTAATGTCGCCCTGAGGGGAAACTCCTGCTGCTTAAAGCCTGAGGCTCATCCTGAAATCTGTCTGGGGATTGTGGGTAATATTTGTATGTTTCTGAGAATTCTACAGATTTCCTGTCCCCTGATACAAATAAATGATTACCAGCCGTATTTATATCCAGTAACAGGTCTGTAGCCTCCTGCCCATAGATCAGTGTCCTTATACCCAGCACAATATGAGCCAATCCAGGGGCCATTATCCCATCTGTGCCCCCCTCATTATGTGCCCCCTCAGCCCCACACAGTGCAGCTCCATGTGATTCCTGTGCCAGTAAGGAACACAATGTATCACACATGTTACACATCTTCTCCATATCCAGGATCTGCCTGGCCAACTCTTCCCTCTCTGTCTCCCCCTTGTGGATTATATGAGACACAACATCCTCCTCCTGCACCCGGGTCTCTGTCTCCATCTCTCCCCAACACTCTGCCTCTTCCATGTGTTTCTCTTTCTCCTTCTCAGGCTCCTCCTTCAGTGCCGCATTTACCTATAAGAAAGTTAAACAAAGAAAGAAAATTATTGTCATGATCGGCACCCTAAATCCAGAACAGATGCTAGGTTACTGGTCACAGCTCTGCTTCTGTCTATAGCAGCCACCTTTGGCCTCAGGAGGAGCCCTCAGCTACTCAGATGCCACCAGGTCATAATAAGAGAGGAGCCAAGCTCTGGACTGGCATGATTGTTTACCAAGGATATTGGACGGAAGGCAACATAACTCAGAAGGATCAACCGTAATAACGTGGTCAGACAGACCGGGTGAGTCCAAGCAGTTCACAGGATAGTCAGTCAGGCAAGGATCAGAATTGGAGAGTGTGATGTTATAATGCCGGTGCATAAACCCAGAAGTGCGCACTGCGTATGCCATAGAGAAACTGGCGATGCAGGAGGACAGAACCACATGGCAGGCTTCCCGCTGGCCACTAGACCACCAGGGTAAGCTATTGTTACAATTATTCATTCTGTTCAATATAACAATCTCCCCCTTCTTTATAAGCACCACAAGAACAAACACAAGAACTTGCATAATATATATTTGCATATAGCGCTACCCTAATACCCAGTGCTGTACCCATATAACTGTATATATATATATATATATATATATATATATATATATATATATATATATATAGTGCTACTGTTATACCCAGTGCTGTACCTGTATAACTGTATTTATATATATATATATATATATATATATATATATATATAATGGTGTAGTAGAACCGGCACTCACCCTCAAAGCATCAAACCCCGGGTGCTACTTCAGGAATTAGCATATATATATAATTTAAGAGCACTCACGGGTGTTGTGAAGAATACTTTTTTATTGGAGTGTTACAATCTACATATCTACAATCTATATATATATAAATGTTCACAAAGTACCTGCACTCCTTCCTTCTTGGCGTGAGTGGGTGCCTGGTCAGTCAGGGTATACACATTCAAAATGGACCAGCACTCCAAATCTTTAATCAAAAAGTGTTTATTTCAACATCACTCAAGTGTCCAACGTTTCGGCCCACATTAGGGCCTTTATCAAGGATAAGTGTAAGTGATCCATTTTGAATGTGTATACCCTGACTGACCAGGCACCCACTCACACCAAGAAGGAAGGAGTGCAGGTACTTTGTGAACATTTATATGCACGGGGATCCAATTCTCCAAATTTGTACCGAGCACCACCTATTGTAACCAGTAAATCCCGAGAATAAAGGGACATGGATGACAACAACCCCAGGACTGTAACCACACAAGGGGAAATTTTTACGAGGGAGGAAATTCAGAGGATCCTGTTCACAGAAACCTACGAGGAAACCTTCGGCAATCTAGGAGCCAAGGAAGCCTACCACGAGCTACTGCGACTCAAAAAGAAGGAGATCAAACTCCATTTACACGGAGACTCCCTATCAGACTATTATAGGGAGAACAAAGTACCCAGGGGTTTTAGGATAAGTAATACACCTACCCTTGGAAGAAACAACCTGGACTTCTGCAAGAGGTGGTGCCAGGTGATAGACAGATGTTCCTTGGATTTGATGCTGCTCGTGATTGAGGAAGCAGGCCGTGAGCTGAGAGCAATCCGCAGTGATATCGCCAGCTTTGATAAAGCGCATTTAAAGACCCTCCAGGACGACAAGGAAACAGACTGGCTGGGACACCTAGGAGAACAAATCGGCAAGTATAAAGCTGAATTACTGGCATTCAAGAGCGGCAAGCGTCTGAAGGTAATCCAAGATTGCAAAGAAAACACAGTACACCGCTGGCAGCAGGGAACGGAAGTGAGAAGACGCATAGTGGAATGGAGAGCATGGAGATCCCCATCGCGCTCGGTAACCAGTGCGGCGTCGGAGAGCGAGGGAGAGATCAGCGCGCAAGAATCTCCAAGTCCGCAGGTTTCTTTTTTAGGAGAACGCCAAGGCAGCAGCAAGGACCCAGGAAGGCCCCCCGTCGCGGGGGTCACAAATGCACCCGCAGGCACCCGTCCACAACGCAGACAAAGAGGAAGACTTGATATTTAACTTGTCCTCACACCAGCTCACGCACCCAGAGAGATCACTGCTGCAGAAAGGCCTTGGATATGTACCGATGGTGAGTGGCAACTCATTCTCTCATTACATAGATAATTATAAGTTTGCCAGGCAGCTAAGACTTAGAGAGCGTTTTGGGGACACTGAGGGTGCATCAGATAAAACTCCCGATATTAGCATGACTATTACTGAGGGGGCCATGGATACTACAAACACAGAACTGCAGGAATTGGATATATCCAACACAAGGGGTGCAGATATTGAGGTGGCAAGTCCATTCATTATGAGCAAATTTAAGCCAAGGAGTGATTATGACCCTGTGAGCATGAATGCATCCATTAAAATCTATAACCGCATCTTAAACACGGATATGTCCATCCACTGTAACGCTAAGCATAAATGGAGGGGCAACCTCACAGCAGTAGAAAGGGAGGCATTTAAATCACTGAAACGAAACTTGGATATTATTATCAAATCCGCTGATAAGGGAGGTGGGATAGTAATCATGGACTATAGCTATTATAGACAAGAATTGCTATCCCAATTATCAGACACATCCAAATATCAGAAGTTGACTTTTGATCCGACTGAGAAATTCAGCAGTGAACTGAGTATAATTCTGGACATGGCTATGAACAATGGCTGGATTACAAGGGACATGTACAAATATTTTCTGCCTCTATATCCTATACGACCGGTGATTTATACACAAAGATGCCCTAAGGCCACCTGGGCGGCCCATAATTTCGTCTAATGGATCACTTAATGAGGGTATAGCCGAATATGTGGACTATGTATTACAGCCATGCATCCAGAACATTTATGGTTATGTAAAAGATACAAATGATTTTTTGCATGTTATACAAAGTGTTGATTTAGACATAACACGAGTGATATTGGTTACAATGGATGTATAGAGTCTCTACACCTGCATCCCACATGATGCCGGTGTAGAGGCTGTGCGTGAGCTGATAACTCAAAACCCATTGTACAAAGGGCCTCCTATCGAATTTTTGCTCACACTGATACAATTCATTCTACACAAGAATTATTTCAAATTTGAAACCAATTTCTATGTACAATGTACGGGGACAGCGATGGGGTCAAAGGTAGCCCCGGTATATGCGAATGCGTACATGTACAAATTTGAAAATGACCATATACTGAACCATCCCCTATTTAGACAACATGGAGCCTTCTACAGAAGGTATATCGATGATTTGTTTTTCTTGTGGCTGGGTCCCTCCAGAGACCTAGATGAGTTTGTAGAGCAATTAAACAGATTGGACAACCCTATAAAACTTACTGTGAAATATGACCTACAATGCATGAACTTTCTAGATGTAGAGCTGTACAAAGATAAAGGGTCCCTACAGACACGCATCTACACGAAACCTACAGACAGGAACACCCTGGTACACTATCATAGCAACCATCCTAAACATCTATTAAACTCCCTCCCCAAGTCACAAATGTTGAGGGTAGTAAGGATAGATAGTGATCGTACCAAGAGAGAGGAAGATTTGTCGGTCATGCAGGACAAATTTCTGAAGAGGGGGTACCCAGCACAATTGCTATCTGACACTAAAGATTGGGCACTCTCCCTAAATCGCGCTAAGGTTATGGGCGAACAGGGGAGACCAAAAAGATGCAATGAAACTAACAGGAGGGAAAATCTCTACAATGGTAGTCAGTATGATGTGCATAGTGCGTCTATCAAAAAAAGTGTGGTAGAACATTGGCTTATAATAACTACAGATGAGACTATCTGTAAATATCTACCTCGGAAACCGAAATTCAGTTTCAGAAGAGGCAGAAATCTAAAAGAAACCTTAAGCCCCTCTGACCCTGTGGATAAATACCTAAAGGATAGGGCACAACATTTTTTATCTGAGCGACCAGGTGTGTACAAGTGCACGGGCTGTGTAATGTGTGGAACACTAATACAAGGGACACATTTTCTCCATCCACAGACAGGAAAAAATATAATATTCGACAAAGATTAACATGTGACTCAACGATGGTGGTCTATATAATAAAATGTCCGTGTGGGCTGGTGTACTGCGGGAAAACCACTAGGCATTTGAAAGAACGCATAGCAATGCATAGGTCAAGCATAAGAGCAGCTCTTGATCCAGACAGATTGCAAAAAATTAAGAGTAAAAAACAGGATATATCACAACAACCTGTAGCCAAACATTGGGCTGAAGCAAGGCATAGCCCCTCGGCATTCAGATGTATGCCAATTGATCAGATCCCCAAAAAAGTGAGAGGAGGCAATTACAATGAAATGCTTCTAAAGAAAGAGGCATTCTGGATACACCAGCTGGACTGCGTGACACCAAAGGGTCTAAATGGGCAGCTAATCCTTAACTGTTTCCTAACTTAAATTTTTTTTTTTCCCCAGTCTCAACTAACAATGACAAGTAGGGATACGAAACATAATAAGGAAACAATATAACCAGATGCAAAATGAAATATAAATAGAAACAATGTTTGTAACATTGATATACATTTTTTCTTTTAGATGGTGTGTGTAGCCCTACTGTGCTGAGACAAAGTAAGCAGTCCAATAAGAGACTAAAAGAATTTTCTTTGCAACATATTCTTTTATTGTTTTTAATATTTTCCTTGATACAAATTGTACACATATATTCAACCACACATGAGTATGTAAAATTCCTCACAAAATGGAAACCACAAAAATTATTACAAAAAGCAAAATGGTGTAATTGGTACAATGCTGACACCTAGATGTTAGATTTGGAATTGTAACACAACATTCACTTGTATGCATTGAGATACTCATTTGCATTAATTGATTGGTAATGAAGTCATCCTGACGCCCACTTTTGTTTGTATTTATACACCCATATGATCACTTACACTTATCCTTGATAAAGGCCCTAATGTGGGCCGAAACGTTGGACACTTGAGTGATGTTGAAATAAACACTTTTTGATTGAAGATTTGGAGTGCTGGTCCATTTTGAATGTGTATATATATATATATATATATATATATTGTTACTGTTATACCCAGCAATGTACCTGTATAACTGTATTTATATATTCAGAGTGAGGAAATAGGTGCGCTTCTAAGTCTTGAGGGATCCTAAAAGAAAAAAGGGTGCAAATAGTGTGTTACTTCTTAGGTAAATGGCTGTAATATAGGTAAGCCTACTCACATTTGGTACAAGTGTTAACCAGCGATTGTGCGTAATAGCTTGTGTGGCTCCCAGATAGTGACAGGACCTGCTGGAGGATAGGCTGCACTTCGCCAGGAGTAGATTCGCCAGCGCTGTGCATATTCACTAAAATCCGAAGTTGCGTCCAGGGAGCCGAAAGGTAGCGAAGTTGTGCTATTGTTACTAGCAAAGCAAAGTTATGCTAGTGATGCCTAATTTGCATACGGCATGAAGTTAAAGTACAATAGACGTATATGCTGCAGCAAGTACATTACACTACACAAGGGAAACTTAATAAAATTAAATCTTATAGGTCTTATATTGCCCTACACATGTGCCCACTGTATAGGTTAGGTGTCAAATGTAAGGGGGAAGGAGGGTACCCCCCCAAAAAAATCGATCTTTTTCAGCCTATCACCCTGTAAAAAGTAAAAAACGCCAGTGTTTTTTGGGATTGAAAAAATTTTAATTTTTTTTTTCACAAACTCCTATCTACTCTATTGCACTTCACCTGGTCTGAGCTGGTGAAGTAAAGTCTGGCGCAAGAGGTAACGTTCAGTAAAATCCACAGCTTAGTGAATTATCATAGTTATGTCCCTTTGTCAGTGCACAATTCGCCTAGTGTAAGGGTGCGACGTAGCGCTAGAGTCTGTCTTCTTCACTAGTGAAATTACAACAGGGACCGTTGGTAAATCAGTGAAGTTCTGAAATGATGCCATGTTGGTGAATTTTCGCTAGCGTTAGCCACTTCGCCCTTTAGTAAATTTCCCCCTAAATGTTTTGTCTTATTAGGTACACTACTTCTCTAAAAGTCATTATTTAATCCACTTAAGTTCCATGAGACAATTGATAAGGAAACTATTTTTTTTTAAATTATTATCATATTTTATTAAGTATAGATTGAGCATTGACAATGAAATATAGTTTTCATATAAATCCATTAACTGGATAATGGGATTAAACAGAAATTAACAATAACATAATAAAACACAAAAGAACATAAATAAGAAACTATAGAAATCATTTTCACTTGCTTCTAGTGAGTTAGTGGCCTTGTTAAGTAGAGTCTTGTGTCAGAGTAGTATCTTTTAGAATGGCTTGTATTTTAGTCCTTTCAATATGGCTTAGAGTAGATAGAAATGTTTTCCATTTGGTCATGAATATAGAACATTTCTTGGAATTATTGAATTTAAAGGAGATTGCTTCCATAACACATAGGTTTTGTAGTTCAGTTTTGGTTTCTTTTAATATAGGAGAGTGAGGTTGTATCCAGTTCCTTAATAATAATCTTCTACCAACTGCCAGTAATAGTTTCAAAAATTTTTGATTATGAGTATCATATCCCGGAGGTAGAGAATTTGAAGAAATTACCAAATTTGAAGCTGTAGGTAGGAAAGCCAGAAGTGGATTCAAGTTAATTTGTAATTTGGTTGAAGAGTTGAAATAACCTTCTATTTCTTTCCAGTATGAATTTATGGAAGAGCAATCCCATAAATTGTGCATAAAGTTGGGTAAGAGAAGAGAACATTTTGGGCAATTAGTGAGTAAATTCTTATATTTAGATTTGTAAATAAAGCCCTTATAGGCTAAATGTATTAGTCAAAAATTTTGGTCTCTCCATGTTTCTGTTGATATTAATTTGTCAAAATCATTAATAGAAGATACTAAGATCTCCGGAGATATGTCGGTATTTAAATAAGAAGACCATTTTAGCGCAGTTTCTTTCATTGGGTGCGAGTTAAGATTAGAATTTAACCAGCGTTTATTCTGTAATGCTCTAATGTTATTGACCACCTGAGCAGATAAAAATCTATTAAGTTCTGTTGTGAGGATGGAATTTATAGAAGATGCCATCATATTGGGATAATGTTTCTTGGCCCAATGGGTGACTTGATAGTAGGGTAATCTATCTTTGTTAGGGATTTGGTATTTTCCTGAGAAATCTTCCCATGAAAGTAATTTTCCTATTAATGGATTTAATAGGTCTTGCCTAAAATGTATGCCTTTATCTTTCCAAGTGGTTGAAAATGGTGGATGAAATGATCTTGGAAGACTTTTTATGTTTTGAAGAGGTAAGAAAGGAGTTACTTGATAACTTGTTTTATAAAGCTTGTGCAATTGTTTCCATACAATGAATGAATGTATCTCTGTATATTGGATTGAGTTTAATTTCAGTTGGTAGACTCTTCCATGACTGGTGTATTAAATATAATATATTCTCCTGTGATTCAGTATTTAACTCCAGGTGAGGATTCATGTATTTGTTAGAATCCGAGAACCATTCGATAATATATCGTGTTAGAGCTGAAAGATTGAAAGATCTGAAATCCGGAACATTCAGCCCGCCATTAATTTTTGAACTTATTAGTTTCTTTAATGCAATTTTTGGGGACTTTCCATTCCAAATGAATTTAGTCAGTGTAGTATCTAACTGATTGATGTCACTATGTTTTATAAGCAGCGGCAAATTTATCATTGGGTAAAGACTTTTACGGAAAGCTAGCATTTAATAAAAAGTTATTCTACTTTTCAAATTCAGAGGAACATTTCTCCATTTATCACAAAATTTGGTTATAGATTTGAACATTGGAGAGTAATTAACAGAGTATAGTCTTTGGAGATCTGCTAGTAAATTTATTCCAAGATGCTTTATAGAAGAATTTGATTTTTCTATTCCAATGGAGTGAAGTAATTTTGTTGAAGTATATCCATGAATTCTGTTTTGTGAATGTTGATTGAGTAACCAGAAATTGATCCATACTGGGTGAGAGTAGCAAAAAGATTTTGTAGATTATCATTTGGGTTTGTGATCAGAAGAATGTCATCAGCAAAAGCTGTTAATTTGGTTGAAGTGTTGTTTATATACAATCCTCGCAAACTTTTTGAGTTCTTTAAGGTTCTAATTAGGGGTTCCATTGCAATGTTGAAGAGTAGAGGTGAGAGGGGGCAGCCCTGTCTGGTTCCTTTTCTCATAGTAATTCATCTAGACATTTCTCCAGCTGCTCTAACTTGTGTCATAGGAGAAGAGTATATTGATTTTATAAAATTAACAAAGGATCCTAAAAACCCAAAAGCCTTGAGTGAGTCAAAAAGATGATCCCAATAGATTTTATCAAAGGCTTTCTCAGCATCTATTCCAACTAATGATGTAGGAATTTTGTTTGATTTGGCTGAGTAAATTACCTTTATGAGAGTTCTTATATTCTTGGTCCCCGATCGACCTTAATGAAGCCTGCTTGTTCTGGTGAAATCATCTTTGGAAGGATTGTAGATATGTAAATATTTTAGGATCTTCATATCTTGATTTATTAATGCTATTGGTCTATAGGAACTAAAAAGAGTAGGGTCCTTTCCTTGTTTATATATAACCTTGGTTAGAGAATTTATGCTGGAGGGTAGATTTTTTTTATTTTGAATAATATGATTAAACATCTGTGTCAAGAATGGAGAAATTTCATTAGACAAGAGTTTATAAAATGGACCTGTGAGACCATCAGGACCCCCAGCTTTGAATTGTTTTAAAGATGATATGACCAAAGAGACTTCATTTTCGGATATGGGAGAATTCAAAAATTGTAAATCATCTTCTGAGATTTTTGGGAATTCTAATTTACTAAATAGTTCTTCTCTTTGCTTTTTATTGGAGTCGTTGTGAGAGTAAAGTTTTTCATAGTAATTTGAAAATTGCTCAACTATTTCCAAGGGATTATGGATAGGTTCACCAGCTTCATTTTTGATGATAGATATTTGAGTTTGACCAGACAATGGTATAGTTATATTAGCCATTAATTTATAGGCTTTGTTGCCAAAATTAAAATATTTAGCTTTGTAATATTCATGGTTATTTTTTTCTCTAATGTGGAGCCAGGTTTCCATTTCTTTCAGGGAGACTTTAAATTTTTAAATTTAAATTTTTTACGGTTTTCCTTGATCGGATTTATTTTGAAGTATAAGTTTCAATTTGGAGTTTACTTAATTCTAAGATTTTAGTATTAAGTTTTTTTTGTAAATCCCCTCTTGAATGTCGTAATCTCTCCTCTAACGAAAGCTTTCCAAGTGTCCCATAGTAATGTAGGGTTGTCAATATGAATATCATTGTTTATAATAAATGATTTCCATTTTTCTTTCAGAAATTTTTTAAAATCTGGTCTAGAATCCAAGAAGGTTGGAAATCTCCATGAAATGAAGGATTTAGAAGGACCAAAAGTTTTAATCGATATGTCAATAGGAGTGTGGTCAGAGAATATACCAATTTTTGCACTTGCAACTTGACTAATTAGATTTACTGATGTGAATATATAGTCTTTCCTTCTACCAGTTCCATGGGAGTGTGAATCGAATGTGAAGTCCTTTTCTGAAGGATGGAGAATCCTCCAAATATCTTTAAGGTCCGTTTGATGAAGTAAATCCACTAAAGGATTTATTATTCCTCAAATTTTTATTTGAACTGCATTTATCCAACACCCAATGATGGGACTTATTAAAGTCACCTCCAACTATTAAATTCTTTGAATTTAATGAACATATTCTTTGGGTAAGATCTTGATAATATTCAGATTTGTTGATCATTGGGAGCATGTACGGAACAAAAAGTCCAAAGTCTATTTTGTATCTATAACTCAGTTTGGACATATCTACCAAAGTTAACTTTAGAAGTATGTATCATTTGATATCGTAAATTTTTATTGATACGAATACATACCCCTCCTTTTTTATTTACTGCTGCAGAATAAAAGTTTTCTCCAACCCATGAGGTGCAGAGTTTTTTATTCTCTTCCCGCCGTCTGAGTTTCTTCCAAAAGTACAATGTCAGTTTTGTTGTTCCTTAGTTCCTGAAGGATCCTCTTTTTTTTTATTGGAGAATTTAAGCCTTAAATATTCCAAGAGTAAATAGTTAGGTTAGACATTCATAAAAAGATAAGATAGATGTGAAAACTGTAGAGTAAACCGTTGAAATATAAGCCATGAATATAGTTATAATTTTCAGAGCAAGTGGGTAATGTTTATCTAGTGATGTAAATAAAAGAAAATTATCAGTTATATATAGCATTTTGAATATAACAATTAGAATAAGCAGTAAAACAATATAACAGTAACAAATCTTATACTTTAAACTTTTTTCCTAGAGTGCCTTAGAGGCTAAATAAACTCTATTTAGAATTCAACCTAAACCTGTCTCCCTTTTTTTTTTGAGAAGTTTTTATAGGTTTAATAAGAGTCCATTTCTGAATTTTCAGGTTCCATACTCCTTGTAGCGTGGAGTGATCTTGATTATATTTGAATATTTAGCTTTGTAATATTCATGGTTATTTTTTTCTCTAATGTGGAGCCAGGTTTCCATTTCTTTCAGGGAGACTTTAAATTTTTAAATTTAAATTTTTTACGGTTTTCCTTGATCGGATTTATTTTGAAGTATAAGTTTCAATTTGGAGTTTACTTAATTCTAAGATTTTAGTATTAAGTTTTTTTTGTAAATCCCCTCTTGAATGTCGTAATCTCTCCTCTAACGAAAGCTTTCCAAGTGTCCCATAGTAATGTAGGGTTGTCAATATGAATATCATTGTTTATAATAAATGATTTCCATTTTTCTTTCAGAAATTTTTTAAAATCTGGTCTAGAATCCAAGAAGGTTGGAAATCTCCATGAAATGAAGGATTTAGAAGGACCAAAAGTTTTAATCGATATGTCAATAGGAGTGTGGTCAGAGAATATACCAATTTTTGCACTTGCAACTTGACTAATTAGATTTACTGATGTGAATATATAGTCTTTCCTTCTACCAGTTCCATGGGAGTGTGAATCGAATGTGAAGTCCTTTTCTGAAGGATGGAGAATCCTCCAAATATCTTTAAGGTCCGTTTGATGAAGTAAATCCACTAAAGGATTTATTATTCCTCAAATTTTTATTTGAACTGCATTTATCCAACACCCAATGATGGGACTTATTAAAGTCACCTCCAACTATTAAATTCTTTGAATTTAATGAACATATTCTTTGGGTAAGATCTTGATAATATTCAGATTTGTTGATCATTGGGAGCATGTACGGAACAAAAAGTCCAAAGTCTATTTTGTATCTATAACTCAGTTTGGACATATCTACCAAAGTTAACTTTAGAAGTATGTATCATTTGATATCGTAAATTTTTATTGATACGAATACATACCCCTCCTTTTTTATTTACTGCTGCAGAATAAAAGTTTTCTCCAACCCATGAGGTGCAGAGTTTTTTATTCTCTTCCCGCCGTCTGAGTTTCTTCCAAAAGTACAATGTCAGTTTTGTTGTTCCTTAGTTCCTGAAGGATCCTCTTTTTTTTTATTGGAGAATTTAAGCCTTAAATATTCCAAGAGTAAATAGTTAGGTTAGACATTCATAAAAAGATAAGATAGATGTGAAAACTGTAGAGTAAACCGTTGAAATATAAGCCATGAATATAGTTATAATTTTCAGAGCAAGTGGGTAATGTTTATCTAGTGATGTAAATAAAAGAAAATTATCAGTTATATATAGCATTTTGAATATAACAATTAGAATAAGCAGTAAAACAATATAACAGTAACAAATCTTATACTTTAAACTTTTTTCCTAGAGTGCCTTAGAGGCTAAATAAACTCTATTTAGAATTCAACCTAAACCTGTCTCCCTTTTTTTTTTGAGAAGTTTTTATAGGTTTAATAAGAGTCCATTTCTGAATTTTCAGGTTCCATACTCCTTGTAGCGTGGAGTGATCTTGATCTTTTGCGGTCTGTGATAGGTTTGTGCTCCTTCTTTTTGAAAGGGCTGACTTTTCTGTAAACGTTATGAGTATGTTCTTGTATTTGGGTTGCAGTAGGATTCATTTTCGGTATTGAGAATTGTGTATCAGTATTCCCTGTGGTTTTAATTGTTTGAGCCCTAGATTTGGTAGAAGACGGATCTACACTGGCCACAAAATGTTCTGCCTCTCTGTAATCATCAATGCTGTGAGTACCCGTAGGTAGGAACATTTTTAGAATTGCTGGATATAACATAGCAAATATATGGGCAAATTCACTAAGCGCCGAAGCGCCGAACGCTAGCATCAATTCGCTAGCGTCGGGCATTTTCGTTACTTCGCAAATTCACTAACGGACGCTGGCGTAATTTCGCTAGTGTAACTTCGCACCCTTACGCCTGGCAAATTTGCACAACGAACGAAACTACACAAATTCACTAACATGCGCATTGTTCTTAACGCTACCTTTTTCGCTAGACTTCCTTCGCCTCCTCAGACCAGGCGAAGCGCAATAGAGTAGATAGGTATTGCTTCAAAAAAAGTGAAAAAATGTTCTAAGTCCCAAAAAACGCTGGTGTGTTTTCTATATTATGGGTGATAGGCTGAAAAAGATTGAAAAAATTTTTGGGGCTCCCCTCCTTCCCCCCTACATTTCCTAACTCATGGCAACTTAACTATACAGTGGGCACATGTGTAGGGCAAAATAACATTTTTATTTGATGTTTTGAAGGTTTTCTAGGCATTTGTGGTGCTGATACGTGTTCCTCCATTGAAATTTGAATTTGGAGCCGTATGCAAATTAACCATCGCTAGCGTAACTTCGCTTCGCTTGGCGAATTAACGCTAGCGCAACTTCGCAAACTTACGGTACCCCTGTGCGCAACTTCGGATTTAAGTGAATTTGCGGAGCGCTGGCGAAACTACGCCTGGCGAAGTGTGGCGAAGTGCGGCAAAGTGCAGCGAATTTGCGCCTGGCGCAACTACAAATCTTAGTGAATTTGCCCCTTAATGTCTGATTTAAACAGCATTTGACCCATTCTGGAGAAGTTTTGTCTTTTTTTGGACAAAACAGAGGAAAAATCTTGAAAAATTAAGATTTTTTTATTTTCCAGAAGTAAATTGTTAGATTTTTTGTATGCTTGCAGAATTTTGTGTTTTCTGCATAGTCCAAAAATCTGACGAAGACCGTTCTAGGTCTTTGCTCATTGGTGTCTGAGAATGGTCCAATTCTATGGGCTCTTTCGATTTTAACGGAGGGAATTTCACTTTTTAATCCAAGAGCTGAGGGGAGTCATTGAGTAATTAATTGCGCTAGAGAATGTTGTATTTCAGGTATACCTATAAAGCGCAAATTATTTCTCCTAGATCTGTTTTCTAGGTCTTCTGCTTTTGATTCTAGTTCAGCAACTTTTTTCTGCAGAAGGAAAACTTTTGAATTAACTGTGGATGAATTATCTTCAATTCTCTCTAGTTCTGTTATTGGGTTATTTTGTGAGGAAAGTTGTTCAGCCATTTTATTAATGTCTGCTTGTAATTTAATTGAAACCCTTTCTAATGACTTTTCAATGGTAGGGTTAATTAAATTAGCCACTTCTGCAGCTATTTGTTTGTAATTAAAGTCGTCATGTGAAGAGTTAAGTAGAGTAGGAGGAGAAGAGGAGGGTACAGAGGAGGGTACCTGTTCTGATACTTTCATTCCGGTGGCCATGTTTGAAACTGCGTGTGCAGCATCTATTTTCCCCTTTACTGAGGACTGGTTAGCGGGTTTTGCCTGCTTGTGTTTTTTAGGTGAGTCTTTTGCCATTCGGATGATTTTGAGCAGGTTTTAGCCGCTTTTGAAATTTGTATTTGTTTGCTGAGCGGGAGAGCGAGGGAGGGGAGTATTGTGCATCTTTCTCACTCATGCGCCATACTGGAAGTCCTCGGAAACAATTTTATGTGAGAACTTCAACATGTAAGATGAGCTTGAGCAGATTTAGGTAGAACAATATATAGACGGAGTCATCCATTAGGTTAAACAAAATAATAAAGCAAACAATAATCATTTTTGCAAGCATATTAAACTGTACACAGTAACTAATAAATCTACAACAGCAAATCAACTTTGTCAAAGTGAAAGGGCACTTCCTTTTTCCCCTAAGGATGAAAGACTGAAAACTCTCTTATTGACATGAGCTAAACAGAGAACAAAACACCTGCTACAGGGTCATAAAGAAATGAGTTTAATCAAATTCCTTTCAGAGTCAAGTGTCAGAGATCATATCCTCTTCACTAGAGTATGGAGGGTTGCTCGTTCTAGGAGGGAGCGGAGATCTACTGTAGATCTGGACCTGGATTTAGCCTGAATTTGGGAAGACTTTAAGTCATTGGTAAACTTGAATTGGTGAGGTTTCTCATTTCTCCACAATCTTTGTTTCTTAGAGGAAGAGTTATACAGGCTGAGTTATACAGGGAACTCTGGGTATCACTCATGTATTATAAGGATAATGTACCCCCTACTGTAAATGATAAGGATATTAGAAGTCACTGAGGGGTTGTTCTGTGACCATATAAAGGCACAAGGCTGCAGGCTGAGTTATACAGGGAACTCTGAGTATCACTCATGTATTATAAGGGATAATGTACCCCCTACTGTAAATGATAAGGATATTAGAAGTCACTGAGGGGCTGTTCTGTGACCATATAAAGGCACAAGGCTGCAGGCTGAGTTATACAGGGAACTCTGAGTATCACTCATGTATTATAAGGGATAATGTACCCCCTACTGTAAATGATAAGGATATTAGAAGTCACTGAGGGGTTGTTCTGTGACCATATAAAGGCACAAGGCTGCAGGCTGAGTTATACAGGGAATTCTGAGTATCACTCATGTATTATAAGGGATAATGTACCCCCTACTGTAAATGATAAGGATATTAGAAGTCACTGAGGGGTTGTTCTTTGACCAAAATATTTCATTGCAGTTTTAACCCAATGTATATGTACTGTATATATATATATACAGATATACAATATGTGTATAAGAAAAACACCAGCAGGCATTTATATGTGGGCTGCTTTGATTTTTTTTTTGCCAGGGCATCTTTTTACTCCCAGTCTGGCCCTGGTCCTCTCTATCCTACAGGGATTACTCCCCTAGCAATAGCTCAGCTGCACTAGTTCCACTCACTATGATGGCTGACTGGAAAGGGTTAACTAACTCCCTGTGCTCTGACTATGGGATTCCCTATATGGGTAAATATTCTATAGGTGAAATCCCTAGCTTCCTACTCAGATAAATCAGCAGGAACACTTACAGCAGAGAGAAGAAATCTCAGGCTGCTGTGCAGAGACCATGCTTTCTTCTTCTCTTCTTCCTGGTTAACCTCAGCCTCACTTTCATTTTGGCTCCAAACTTCCTTCAGAGAGGTCACAAGGAGCAAATCCTTCTTGCTGATTGGCCAGGCTGGTCTCACTGGATTGGACTTGCCCATGTGGGGCTGTGAGTCCTTTGGAAAGGACAGTTTTGTTCTCTGACTGTTCCACACTCCCAACTGTCCCATTTTCACAGCTCAACCCACAGTCCCAGATTTGTACTGACATTCCTGTGTTTTCTCTGATCTGCTGCGCTGAACAGTCAGGAAAAGAGACTATTTTTATTTTAACTTAGTTGGCTCTTGGCAGAGAGCTCAGAATAGACACTTCTAGATACTTCTGTAACAGTTTTAAATAAGATAAGAACTGACTCAGTTTACTGAGGGCAACTCACCTTCATTAGCAAAACTGTAATAATACATAAAAACCATAGAAATGTCTTCAAACTTTCATAATCAGACACATTTTGTAAAATGGACATGGTAATTAGGGGTGTGGCCACAAAAATGGGTGTGGTCAAAACAAACTCACCACACTCCGCATGGCAAATATTTTTGTCCCTCTTTCGGATTCCAAAATGCTGTTACTATTCTGCTTTATTGTAACCTCAGATGTTCTAACATTGTATTTTGTGTTTAGTCTTCTCTGTTAAATAAATTCAGATACAAAGCTCAGCTGGGAAGTCTGTGTCTGTCTCTTACCTGTGTGAAAGGAGCATATATATATATATATATATATATATATATATAACATCATATTACACTGCACTCACAGCTCTTTGCTGATGAACAAAAAAATATGTTTATTAAACCAATGTTTTGCTTTTAACAGAGACCTTTATCAAGGTTGCAGGGCTGTACAAAGAGCAGAACTAAATAACCCCCACCTAGAAAAAAACTTCAAATTTCAAATGTTTTTTTTTGGCTACTTTGACCATTGAATGGGCTACTTCGACCTTCAACTACGACTTCAAATCGAACAATTCAAACTAAAAATCGCTCGACTATTCGACCACTCGATAGTCGAAGTACTGTCTCTTTAAGAAAAAACTTCGACCCCCTACTTCACCACCTAAAAGCTACCGAAGTCAATGTTAGCCTATGGGGAAGGTTCCCATAGGCTTTCTAAGCTTTATTTGGTCAAACAAAAATCGTTCGATCAATGGATTAAAATCCTTTGATTCAAATTAATTTTTGTTCGATCGAACAAATATCGCTAAATCCTTAGACTTCGATATTTGAAGTCGAAGGATTTAACTTCAACAGTCGAATATAGAGGGTTAATTAACCCTCGATATTCGACATTAACTAAATTTGCCCCCAATTGCCATAGTAACAGTAGTGAACACCCATGTAATGTAAATGAATGTGATTGTGGAGGTCAGAAGCTACTGGACAGAAGAAAAAATATATTCTTACCTTACTAAACCCAGACAATAGTATTATTATCTTAATGTAGTGTCCAAACCAAATACACATTAACTCAACCATAAAGTGAAATAAAGGCAAGATCAATGTATCAAGCAGGAGTCCAAGGCTACGTTTACATGATCATGTGACCCACAAACACATACGTGGATTCACTGGAAAGGAGGGAATAACATATGGAAAACCTATAGGTAAGAATTGGCCCAGTGTTCAGATGTAAAAGGGAGGATTAACTAGACCAGTAATGTGGGAACATCCGTAAGTCAAGTTGGTAACTGAGTTGTGTTATAAAAAAGCACAGAATTCCTATGGTACCACCGAGCTGTGTTATTAATTTACAGTACAGTTATAAAATATAACATTGGATACATTTACACCTGTAAAGTAACTTAATCTATTACATATTAGTAACAATGTCAGACATACAGAGGGTCCAGGATCAGCCCCTGTACATGAGCATTTCTAGTCTTGGAGCAGGAGCCATTAATAAAGACTTCCCCAGTAATGTCTGTGTTTACAATTAGCTGAGACTACGGGGCTTCTGAGCAAGAGCTCAATATAATATAAGTATTGTATAGATACTGTTACTAGATAGAAATAGGGATCCCAGACAGATGGGCCAATAAGGAGGCTGAGGGGCTCAGAGGCAAGAGCCAGAATGTGAAATTCCCCAATTGTGCCTCATAATTAGCATAATTATATCAGGAACGTAGACAATTACACCCAAAGGATAAAACATGAAAAAAAAAGGTTATTGCTTATTAGGCCATCAGTGTAAATCCTGCCTGTGAGAGGGGCATTAGTAGAAAACCACATTAACCAACATGCCATCATTATTATGAATTCCACTGGTCAGGTCATCACTAGGGACACATTTACTTAGGGTCGAATATCGAGGGTTAATTAGCTGAGCAATTTTTAGTTTGAATCATTCGATTCGAAGTCGTACATCAAAGTAGCCAATTTGATGGTCGAAGTAGCCAAAAAAAAAAAGTGAAATTCAAAGTATTTTTTCTTCTATTCCTTCACTCGAGCTAAGTAAATGTGCCCCCACGAGTTACATAAAATTATAGTAAGTTGTGGGGGTCTATGGAACTGATGAAAAATTAGAAAAACATAGATGTGAGTAACAATTCATTTAAACCCCATGGGGATACTGTATCTAGGGTTTGTATCTGTCACGATTCGAGTTGCAGTAAAATAAGGTCCTGGGGGAGGTACATGGTCAATGGACATATCCCTAAATTACAGCACAACAACACTGCAATTTCACGGAGCACTAGGCAGTTGTATTTATAAAATCTTCATTTTATTGGGGATATTTAAAATCATTTATCCCCTGCAGAAGTGAATAATACCCCATGCGTGACGCATTTTGTGGCATCTCGTCACTTCCTCAGAAGCACAAGGTATCCACCCACCAGATTGATGGTTAATAAAAACATTAACCCTAAAGCTGTGATACAATCACATACCTAACACCATACACAACTCTCTCTCACAATAGGAAAGAGAAGGGAGTAATGATATAGAACAATAATCCTATGGTGGTTGTCACATAAGGATGCCACGTTACTCTATTTGCAACATCATTAAAAGTAGAAGCATTATGTAATCCAATACATAATGACAAAACCAATATATATAGTTATACACTTTGTACCTAGCATCATTCATACATATCATTACTAGAAGGGGGTTACTTAACGTTTAAATGTTTTGATGCATACATTTAATACAGTTATATTTAATATATAGATAAAGTATGCATTCAAAAACTGGAACAAGAGCATTACAATGAATTACAGTAGCAAGCAATCTGCCACTCTCTATTGAGGTCACCATCATTCTCTGTGGTTTCTAACTGGTAAATCCTTCTCACCTACAAAGTTTCTTATCTAAATTACCCCTTCTCACATCTCTTGGGGGTGTAACAATAATTTGGAAGGTTACACACACATTCCCCTGGTGCTTCGCTATTGGGACTTTATATCTTTTTTATCCACTGCAGAGATACGCTCCAAGATACGTCTACTCGCCATTCATATAGTTTTACCCACTTATTGGGCACTGCAGTCACATGTTGCCAAATATAGGACCCCTTTGGACAGGCAATTAAAGTATTGATTGATATTATATTTATTATATATGTGAGAAACAAGCACGTTTTGCATCTTGTTCATTCACATTTGTATGAACCTTTGTACTTGAGCAAAGTGCTTTGTCTATTTAGAGGTGTACAAACTCTTGGAAACATGTCGCTAAACTCTTCCCTCTCCTATACACAAAAGAAGGAGTTTTGTCAAGTATTTTCCCTAAAACTGGGTCCTGGAGAATTATCCCCCATTATTTACTTACACTCCTCTGGATCGAATGAGTATAGCGACTGTATGTGATGCAAAACTGTACACTGGGATGAACCCAACTTCTATTCCCTCCTCGATCACTCGGCTCTGACTTTATAGTGTAAAGTTCTTTATGATTAGACCTCTCAGCTTTCACATATGCCATTTTAAAGGGGACCCGTCACCCCAAAAAATTATTTCAAATCCTATTTTATCACGTTAGTCAAGCAAAAGGAACTTTAATTACACAATATAAATTATTTGAATCTTGTTTCCATTAGTCTGGGACTCATAATTATAACAAGCAGACAGGAGCCATATTGTGGGACATTGTTATTAAGACAAGTCTTGTATCATCTCAGAATCTTGTTTGTGCACCAGAATGGGGGACCTGATGTCCATCCCCATGTCCTGGTTACACAATTAAATGGTGAAGAGATTGGGGGGAATGTGGGGAGAGCAGTGACATGTAGGAAGTGCTGAATGGAAAGTGAAAGTAATTGCCTAAAGCATAGAGGAGGGGCAGACAATATTTGATTGACAGCTGATATTTTTAAATGAGTTTACAACAGCTATGAATGCTTTAACAAAAAAAAGAAATTGGATTTCATATTTAATTTGAAAAGGACTTTTATTATACAGTTTTTATGTCTGTGTGATGGGTCCACTTTAACATCCTCAAAACTATAGGGTCTTTCTATAAAACAATCCCACAATACCATAGCTTGTTCCTGGAAGGCATCCCAAGAAGAGCATACGCGTTGAAGACATAGAAATTGCCTGACTGGGATGCCTCTCAAGCATGAGGTTGGAGGGCCACTCTGAGCATGTAACAATGCATTGTGGGTAATCACTTTATGGAACAGATTAGTTGTGCTTGAGAGGCATCCTAGTCGGCCAATTTCTACATCTTCAATGCGTATGCTCTTCTTGGGATGCCATCCAGAAAGATATTATTTTAAAAGTAGAGAGTAGTATAGAGATCTATATCCAGGTATATATAAATAATAAAAAATAAAAATAAGGGGATATAGAAATAACATAAGGAAACTTTAAATCATTTTGTACATTAAGATATGGAACTAAGTGTGTATATATATATCAATATGATGAATATATGAAAATAATATCTTTCTGCATGATAAATGTAAATGCACCTGTTATAACCACTATTTTTAAAAATATGTATGTATTGTTTTTAAAATATGGATATGAAGTAAGGTAATTATAGCAAAGGGCAACATGTTGGAATATAGAGGATGTGTATCTTTAAATGAATTCCCTTTAAACATCCCTTTAACATTTTGTTAAGGTGTAGGGGTATCTATAAAGCTACGTGTTGTGAATGCTATATCATACTCATACAGGAAGTGCCTGTTCAAAGGGCATGAAACGCATCAGTAGTGTGCTAAGTACAATGTGCCAATGCTGACAACTTTTATTCAATGAATTAATAAAGGATGTGAAGATTTTTAACAGATCCAGAATGAGATGTGTCCTTAATTGAAGTCCGTGCAGTGAGAGAGTTAAAGTAATCCAGAGCCAGGATGTGGGACTAGAGGTCACATGAGCAGTCTGGACGAATGGGGAGCTCCACACTCACAAAGAGAAAACTTGGAGTTAATGTCCTCTAATGTAATTGTAAAGTGTAATCATGTCCCCTCCCAAGTGCCCCAACCTTGTCAGTCTCCCCTCATAATTTAAGTCTTCCCTCCCTCTAACCAGTTTAGTTGCACTTAGGGGCATGTTTACTAACATTGGAGATACATATCTGGAGAGATTTCTGGAGATGTTGCCCATAGCAACCAATCAGATCTTTGCTTTTGTTTTCTAACTTGGCTGTGGCTGTTTAAATCTAATTGCTGATTGGTTGCCATGGGCAACATCTCCAAAAATCTCTCCAGATATTTATCTCCAATGTTAGTAAACATGCCCCTTAGTCTCTGCACTCTCTCCAGCTCATTTATATCCCTCTTAAGGACTGGAGTCCAAAACTGCCCCCATACTCCAGATGAGGCCTCACCAGGGACCTATAAAGAGACACAATTATGTTTCATCCCTTGAGTTAATGCCCTTTTTTATACAAGAACTTTATTTGCTTTAGTAGCCACAGAATGACACTGCCCAGAATTAGACAACTTGTTATCTACAAAGACCCCAAGATCCTTTTCATTTAAGGAAACTCCCAACACACTGCCATTTAGTGTATAACTTGCATTTATATTATTTTTGCCAAAGTGCATAACCTGCATTTATCAACATTGAACCTCATTTTCCAGTTTGCTGCCCAGTTTTCCAGTTTAGACAAATCACTGTGCAAAGTGGCAGCATCCTGCATGGAACCTATAGTTCTGCACAATTTAGTCTCATCTGCAAAAATAGAAACAGTATTTTCAATGGCCACCTCCAGGTCATTAATAAACAAGTTGAAAAGCAAGGGACCTAGTACAGAGCCCTGCGGTACTCCACTAACAACACTGGTCCAATTAGAAAATGTTCCATTTACCACCACTCTTTGTAGTCTATCTTTTAGCCAGTTCTCTATCCAGGTACAAATACTATGTTCCAGGCCAACATTCCTTCATTTAACCAGTAACTTTTTGTGTGACACTGTATCAAATGCTTTAGCAAAGTCTAAGTAAATCACATCCACTGCCATCCCAGAAACCAGGTCCCTGCTCACATTCTCATAAGAGGCAATTAAATTAGTCTGGCAAGATCTATTACAAATAAAATCATGCTGGTACAAACTCATAGTATTATGTGCAATGAAGTCTAGTATGTGCCAATGCTTTTTAACTTTACCCTTTATATGATTGGAGGCCTTATTATACTAAGGGGGTTAGTTACTAAAAAAAAAAAAATTTTTAAATAATAATTTTTATTGGTTTTTAACAGAAAATAAAAGAAAACCAATTGGTACATTTATAGACATTCAATATAATGTACAAATGATTTATAACAACATGCGAATTAACAAGTTTTCACACAATCCCAAGATGGTTTATTTCAGTCTAGGTGCTATACATTATTACCAATCTAGTTATTGAGATCAGAGTTAATACTTTTCCTATTCAGCCAATAGTTCCACGGTGTATACACTTCCCAGATTTCCCATATTCTTTCTATACATAATTTCCATACTTGCTTGGTTATTAACTCTATTTATAACCAACTGAAGCTGTGGGTCTTGCAATCCTTTCCAATTCTTAGCTAGAGTATATCTTGCAGCTGTTAAAATGTGACAAATTACCACAATGCTTCCATAAGGTAGGGATTCCATATTTAAGTTAAGGAGCACCAATTCTGTGTAAGTTTATCCATTTGTGAGAATATTAACTGAATAAGATCCGACACCTTATTCCAAAAGCTTTCTATTTTTATACACGTCCACCACATGTGCAATGTATCAGCTTTTTGCCCAAACTTCCTCCAACATTTATTAGACTTTACATCAGCAACTTTTGCCAATTGAGTTGGGGTTAGATCCCATCTTAACAGAATTTTTCTACTGATTTCAATGTGGTTGATACATTTAGTCACTCCTGCCTATTTCAGTGCTGCTTCCCATTGCTCCATCCAGTATTCCTTGTTTAAATCTTTTTCCCATTTCCTAAGAGAACTCCCTTTATTATTGTTTTGTACTTCGTTTACTAATTTGTAACAAAGTGATATTTCTTGTTATTTCCCATCTTCCGCATTCAAATAAACTTAAATAATACTCTTTGTCTCTTATTTGTTGAAAAGACCAAAGTCCGCTTTCATCTGATATTTCTCTCATTCTTCTGATACCTTTGGATCTCCATTCTAACAGTTCAAGTGAAGGCACAAGTGCGTCTAAAGTTACGTTTCCACCAATGATTATATTTTGTAATTTCTCACCACAATTGACACAAGTAGGTGATTGTTGCTAATGCTCGAAAAGTACATTCTGGTCTTATAGCTCTTAAATTATTATTAACTGTAGTGCCCTTTAATATGGTATTTTCTATCTTTAGCCAAAGTTTTTGGGTATCATTTTTCCAACACGCTTTACTAAATTCTAGAGCTGTTGCTTTCATGTACTCTTCTATATTAGGTAGACTCATGTCAACCTGAAGAGTAGATCTATATATCTGATCTTTCTTTATTCTAGGCCTCTTACCTTTCCATATTAGCTCCTGAAAAATTCCTTGTAAATTTTTAAGTATATCTTTAGGAATTTTTAAGGGTATTGTTCTCATTAAATATAATACCTTCGGTAGTAGCATCTTTTTCGCTATATTTATCAGTGCTATCCATGAGAATTCTGTCTGATTATAAAGTTTAGCTTCAGCTTTCAGGCTATTGTACAATTTATTGTAGTTTGTCTCCACCATTTGTACTACTGGGAAGTTAATTATATTCCTAATAAGTGATTGAACTTTTGCACCATTAATATGGGAATAAATTTTGTAAGTTTTTCACTGTGTCCTTTTTAATTGCCATATTTGGAATCATACATTTTCCTTCATTTACTTCATAATACGATTTTTCGGAAAAGATTTCTAGGTTATTTTGTACGGCTTGTAAGGACTTTGCAGGATTCGCAATAATTAACAATACATTGTCTGAAAACTCGAATTTTTTGAGATTTATTAAGCTCTGGAGCAACAAAAAACTTGAATCTGAAATTACTATGGCTTAAACCAATTAAACTCATGTAAAAGCCAATGGCAGAGGTTGCTTTGACCATTTGAAGAAGTTTTTCCCCCTACGAATTTTCATTTTTTTGCGCTTGTTTTCATTTGAAAACTCAAGTTTTTGGTGCATAAGAATTGAAAAAGTTGCACAATTTGCAATCAGTGGTTGACGCTGAGAATTTGGTGCCAAATCCACTTTAAAAAGCCAATTCTCCATTTTGACAGTGCCCAAGTTGGCTTCTGTTTACAGATCCTGCCGAAATGTTATACTGTTTTTTGAATTCCTGGTTTTTGACTCCTGCCTGATTATTGACTTTGATTCCTGCCACCTGCCTTGACCCTTTAGCCTGACCTTCGACTACATTTTGCCTAATACTTGCCGGTACCTCTTTTTGGACTTATTATTTATTTATGCACTACTCCTTGTAGGTTCCACAGCAGAAAGCCCAGGGCCACAAAAGGGCATCAGTGAACACTGGAATCCACAGGGGTGCCCTGTACATCTGAGTGTACCCACTGCTTCTAAGGTTCCAAACAGAGGAGTACGTTACACTTTCCCCCAACAGGTTTACCCTCAAACTACCTTTTCATTAGAGCATTGTGACTGATAACATTTTCTTTAAACCTTTTGTCCAATTGAGAACATTCATTAAGGAATTCACTGTCTTTAGAACCAATTCTTCTTGCCATTAAACATTGGCCCTTTGGTATGTTCCAATTCCAGTTGATATGATGGTTACAGGCCATTCCTGTCTGTAGGTTTAGGAAACAGTTTGCTCTCAATTGTACTTCACTCAACAAACAAGGCGACATCCACGAAGAACAATTTTAGCCGTAAATTTGAGATTATAATATTTAGTAAATTCCTCAATCAACCCATTATTCCTATCCAATAGCACATCATCTCTATAATGAGTGTAATAAAATGATAGTAGCCTTAAATCTAAATGAGTCCCATATAAATCCTCCCATACAGCCATGTATACATTTCCATATGATGTGATACATTTACTCCTCATTGCCATCCCTGTATCTCTGTATCAGTCAGACACAATTATATATTAATGTACTTACCGTGTGTCTCACAGACTGTCCTTATTGAGATTCCCTCTCATCCGTTGCTTCTGTTTTTTCTGTTTTGTGCTGAGCTCTCACTTCTCATTGAATTTCTTGTTGGAGAAATTTCCTGACTGTGCAACATAATATCACTTTCTGTTAGAAAATCTTCTCTCTGGTCTCTCAGTCTCTGTATCACTTTACTACTCTTTTGCTCCTGACTCTTAAAGTCTCCCCTTGTCCTGTTTCTCAACTCCCACCTGGGATTATAAAAACATCCTGGAGCAATGAGGCCCCTGTTATTGTCCTGACTTACTTGGAAACCTAAAGGATCATTTACAACCAGCGCTGCTGTTTTTGCATAAGAAAGTGTCCCTACATTTCCATATAGTTGTACATGGTACTGCTACGTCTATCTCACCTCCTGTTATAAACTGATTGCAAGAAATTGGCCAATAAATACAGAAAGTGGTCTAACTAATCAGCAAATACACACTGGCTCCTGCTTCTCTGTTACTATCACTGCAGCTGCAGCTGCTCCTCATTCATTACTCTACAGTGGAAGAGATAAGCAGAGATCTCAGAAGGGAAGGGGCTTCATGTTAGACCAGGAAGTAATGAAATGAGCTGGAAATGTCAACTGATTATGCAGAGACCACAGCAGGTTGTATGCTGGGACTAAGGTAGGTTATTCTAGGGGACCATTTAGATCAATATGAGAGATAGTAAAAAAGTGTACTTCTTCTTTAAAGCTATCTAATGTATCAGCCTGTACCCCTGATTTACTTCCCAGCTCTCCCTGTAACACCCCTTTCCCTCCTCTAATCTCATTGGCTCCCTCCTGTCTGCTGGGAGGAGCTACTGGTGAATAAAGCATCCGACCCTTCCTTGTACCTATCTAATGTATCAGCCTGTACCACTGATTCACTTCCCAGCTCTCCCTGTAACACCCCTTTCCCTCCTCTAATCTAATTGGCTCCCTCCTGTCTGCTGGGAGGAGCTACTGGTGAATAAAGCATCTGACCCTTCCTTATACCTATCTAATGTATCAGCCTGTACCCCTGATTCACTTCCCAGCTCTCCCTGTAACACCTCTTTCCCTCCTCTAATCTCATTGGCTCCCTCCTGTCTGCTGGGAGGAGCTACTGGTGAATAAAGCATCCGACCCTTCCTTGTACCTATCTAATGTATCAGCCTGTACCCCTGATTCACTTCCCAGCTCTCCCTGTAACACCCCTTTCCCTCCTCTAATCTCATTGGCTCCCTCCTATCTGCTGGGAGGAGCTACTGGTGAATAAAGCATGCGACCCTTCCTTGTACCTATCTAATGTATCAGCCTGTACAACTGATTCAGGGAGACAATTCCACATCTTCACAGCTCTCACTGTAACAAACCCCTTCCCAATATTTAGCTGGAACCTCTTTTCTTCTAATCGGAATGGGTGACCTTGTGTCAGCTGGAAAGACCTACTGGTAAATAAATCATTAGAGAGATTATTATATGATCCCCTTATATATTTATACATAGTTATCATATCACCCCTTAAGCGCCTCTTCTCCAGAGTGAACATCCCCAATTTGGCCAGTCTTTCCTCATAGCTAAGATTTTCCCTTTACCAGCTTAGTTGCCCTTCTCTGTCCCCTCTCTAATACAATAATGTCCTGTTTGAGTGATGGAGACCAAAACTGTACGGCATATTCTAGATGGGGCCTTACCAGTGCTCTATAAAGTGGCAGAATGACCCCCTGATATGTCTGCTGCTCCTGTTGCACCTAGTACTACTGCTGCATTGTCACAATTTTATGTGATGGGGGCCTATCAATGCTCCTACTGCTGTTTTGCTGCCTTGTAAGCTAATGTTTTGTTTTTTTGTGGTGGGGGCCTATAAAGTCTTCTAAAATGTTTCTTCTAATTGAAGCACACCCGCAAATGCACTTTAGCTGTAGACATGTGTGGATTAAACAGAAAAAACTGACCAGATTGACCAGACTAAAACTGCTTGGCTTGTGCCCAGGACCCCAGTGTATCTGTGCAACTCCCTGCAACTCCCAGGACCTGGTGTAGTTCAGTGCAGCAGGAGATTCAATCACATAAGTGTCTTTGCAGCAAACAAGACAGGTAACTTTGTCAGAGCAGCAGCAATAAAAACAGACAAGTTGTATTCACAATTAAAGGGATCACGTACCTCATTCAAGAGAATACATATATCAAATAACATTATATCAAAATATTAAAGCAAGTATATACAAATATTATAAAAATTACAAAAACCTGTAAATATAATAAAAATGTTCATGAATTTATATTGGTAAATCTACATTGACTTTATATATATATACTGATTGGCTGGGGCGCCTGCAAGAACAAACCGGGAAATACAGAGCAGAAGTACTTGAGTTCAAGAGCACCAAACACCTAAAGGTGCACCAAGACTGAAGGTGCCGTATATTGCTGGCAGTAAGTGGAGTAAGAGGGAGTAAGAGGGAGAAAGAGGGCTGAATGGTGATCATGGGGGTCACTGGGTCCATCAGCAGCGAGTGGAGCATCAGAGAGTGAGGGGGAAGGAAGTGCCATAGAGTCACCACAACCACAGACTCATTTTTAGGGGAACGCCAGCGTGACAACCAGGATCCTGGAAGGCCACCTGCCACGGCATCTGGTTGAATGCCCGCAAACACAAGATCCTGGAAACCACAGGAGGGGACCAAAAAGAAAGTCTAATATTCAACTTATGCTCGTACCCGGCACCAGAGGAATCACCTCTTGTGAAGGGATTGGGATATGTACCGATGGTGAGTGGCAACTCTTTTTTACATACTGTGGATAATTTCATATTTACAAGACAAGTGAGACTTAAGGAAAGGTTTGCCCAGGGCATAGGTCCAGCCCATATAAATCCCAACAGAGACAGTGAGAATACAGGTGGGAGCACAGAGGCACATGACTCTAACATAGATCCAGGTGATATGGGGGCCACTGAGGATATGGTTTCTGCCCTAAGTAAATTTAAGCCCAAAAGTACCTACAATCCAGTGAACACAAATGTATCCATTAGGACATTCAATCGTATGTTGAACATGGACATTTCTACTTGTTACAACATAAAGGGAAATTGGAGGTGCCATTAAACAGTGGCAGAGAAAGAAGCTATAAAATCCTTACAACAAAATAAGAATATTATCATTAAGACTGTGGATAAAGGAGGGGCATTGTGATTATGGACTACCTTTATTACTAACAGGAACTCTTATCCCAGTTGTCTGATAGGACTAAATATGGGAGATTGACATTTGATCCGACAGATCAGTTTCATACAGAATTAAATGTGATGTTAAAAATTGCTGTAAACAAAGGGGGGATCACAGAACAAATGCTTGAAGATCGACCTGTGATATACACGTTGCCTAAAATCCACAAAAGCTTTCAAAAGCCACCGGGGCGTCTTCTCATTTCCTCAAATGGTTCTTTAAATGAAGGAATTGCAGAATTTGTGGATTGTCTATTGCAACGTGTGTACAAAATATATGTAATTATCTAAAAGACACAAATGATTTCCTAAAGGTAATACTTAGTATTGATTTTCCCAATACAAACATGGTCCTGGTGATGATGGATGTACAGAGCCTCTACACTTACATCCCACATGATCTTGGTGTGGGGACGGTACATGAATTGGTCTCCAACAATTCTCTGTATTCAGGGCCTCCAGCTGAATTTATGTTGAGCCTGCTCCGGTTTATTCTCAATAAAAACTACTTCAAATTTGAAAATGAATAATACATACAACAAACGGGCACTGCAATGGGGTCACAAGTGGCCCCACCCTATGCAAATGCTTCTATGTATAAATTTGAAATTGACCATATATTGAGTCATCCATTGTTCAGGCAACATGGGGGGCTTCTATAGAAGGTAAATTAACAATATCTTCTTTTTGTGGTTGGGCCCTATTGGTGATCTAGATAAATTTGTGGAATATCTAAACAGTCTGGATAGCCCTGTGAAGTTTACAGTTAAATATGACATGCAACAAATTGACTTTCTGAATGTAAACGTGGATAAAGATGGGAACCACTTACAAACATACATTCATATAAAACTGACAGACAGAAACACATCGCAAGCACAACATTTCTTAATGCAACGGCCACGGGTGTTTAAATGCATGGGCTGCATACTGTGTAGTGCACTAATACAGGGTTCTTACTTTACACACCCCTACATGGGACAAAGATAAACCATCAGACAGACAATGGGGTGTGACACCACTATGGGGGTGTATATTATTAAATGTCCCTGTTAGTGGATTTACTGTGGGAAAACCAGCAGACAGTTAAAAGAGAGAATAGCAATGCACAGATTTAGTATAAGAGAAGCATTGGATCCAGACAAAAAAGAAAAGAGTAAAAATAAAAAACAAGATATTTCCCAGCAACTTGTAGTAAAACATTGGGCAGCTGTTAGACATAGGCCGGCATCATTCAGATATATGCCAATTAAACAAGTCCCCAAAAGAGCGAGAGGGGTGACTATGACACCATATTATTGGAGAGAGAGGCGTTCTGGATCCATGAATTGGATTGTGTGGCACCTAAGGGACTAAATGGGCATCAGGCTCTTGGCTGCTTTTTGGCTTAAAAGTGATTTTCTCCTTTTATTATCTACCAGTACCTTAAAATTGTATAGAAATGGTAATTGTATAGAAATGGTAATTGTATGAAATTGGCAATTGTTTGTTTCCTTAAAGTATTGAAACATATGTTGCAAATGGTTGAGATAAGGTTTGTTTTGATTTACAGGTGCGGTTACTGTGTATCTGACCATTTGGGAAACATAATGAGCAATGTGTAACTGTTTTTTGATTTTCACCTTTAGGGTTTAAATACACAGATTCTTTTCACTGTAATTTGGTGACACCCAGTGGCACAAATGATAAGGTATTTTTTAATTACTTGAAATTATTTGCACTAATTGCTTAATGAACATTGTGATGTGAGGGGATTGTGGGTATTTAAACTGTTCATTTGTCACAAGCACAGCGCCAGATTTCAATAAGGGGCGCCCCTAGGCCGCGCGGTCTGACCAGGCGGCCGTGCGGTCCTAGCGCCCACCTCACCTCCCCTTCCCAGCGCGCCGGCAAAAAAACGCCGGCGCAGCTGCTGTAATTGAATGGGGATGCACGCGTCCCCATAATGCGGCTGGGCGGCATGCCGCCCCTATTTTTTTGCCGCCCTAGGCCCGGGCCTATGCAGCCTTGCCGTAAATCCCGGCCTGCACAAGCACTTTATCCTTGATAAAGGCCCCAATGTGGGCCGAAACGTTGGATGCACAGTGATGTTAAAATAAAACACTATTGATTGATGAAATTGGTGTGCGGATCCATCCTGAACAAATATATATATATCATATTTTTCTATCTATTTATAAACACATTCCTATTTACATAATATTCAAATAATATTCAATACATGGTGTATTGTATTTTTATGAACTTTCTCAAATTAGTTTTTATTGTATTTACAGGTTTTTGTAATATTTGTATATACATGCTTTAATGTTTTGATATAATGTTATTTGATATATGTTTTCTCTTGAATGAGGTATGTGATCCCTTCAATTGTGAATACAACTTGTCTGTTTCCCCTCCCCATTTCTCTGTGATTGGTGGTTTGGTCTTTAAATATTGACCCATGTTTGTCATTTCTGTAGCCTATGACTAAGTGTCTTGGACACAAAACGCGTCAGCCATGAGTTGTTTATACAAATAAAATTTTCGTTTTTACTCAACATTTATCTGATCCATGGGTGACCTATTCGAGTGCCTTGCTCCAACATTTTGTTTCCTTATATACGGTTTGTCCATTCCCTTGCGCTGAGGGCCTGGAGGAGGAGCATCTGGGCCACCTATATATTGGTGAGTTGATCCACTTGTGATGTTTGATGCGTATACATACATAAAACAATATCCCACTGACATGGTTATTATTGAAACCCCCTGGGGTACTATCTGTCATGAGGTAGAGATGGTAAAATCCCTTATGCATAAGGTAATACCTGGAAGGGATTTCCCCTTGTCCCCCTGGAACTTATGGGACCAGAACACCCGGCATAAAAAGGATAGTGTAATGAAGGGCAGGCCTATTGAGTGCAGCCCTGAGCAAACTGAAACATGTTCTGTACTGGTCCCAGTAGGGGTAGCTATTAAATAACCTGAGTGTTTTGCCCTAGCTGTACTTATGGGGGGGGGGGAATGATGAGCCTGCGGCTATTTCTGATATACATGAGTTAGCAGTTTCACAGGATGATTTTGGGACTTCCCCAAATTAGCAAAAGTCCAGGAAAATATTAAAGTTATAAATGGAGAATCTCTAAATATTTGGACCTATTTGTTTGAAAACTGACCTATGCGACCAAAAAAAACTTTGACTTAATTTCGGTTGGTCTTTTTGAATTTGAATTTCGAAGTTTTTTAAATTCGAAATTTGACCCTTGATAAATATGTCCTTCTATAACATACTAAAAGTTAACTTAAATGTGAACCACCCCTTTAAAGATGCCCTTGCCCCATTTCCCCTCCTTATAGATGAATGGGTTTCCTGTAGTTCCACCTCAGTCTGTATAATTTGTCCTGTAGAAATGCAAGTGCTGTATTACTCACAATTATATTGTGTTATTGTCATCTTAATTTCTCCAAACTGCACCCAGAGCTGCACCACCAACACTACTGGCAGCAGAACCTGCAGCACCACCACCAGGAGCAGCACCGGGGGCACCAGCACTGCTAGTCCAGCACATGGCAGATCTCCTGGTTTTCCAGCAGGTACATGTCACACACATGGAAATACAGGAGCTACACCAGGAACTCTAGGGGGCGAGAGAACTTTTGGTCACTTTCAGGAGAGACCCCCTCCTTCTCCTCCTCATCCAATTATCATTAAATTTTTAAATTAGTTGTATATGTCATATGCACCATTATGTTTGCTTTAAAGTAAAGGTAATTTCTAACTAAATGTTGTTCCTAACTTGCTAGGTTTGGAGTTTTCATTCAACTACTCAGATGGTACTGGAAGTTGTTTGGATTATTAACAGAACCATAACTATTCTCAATCTCAGTCATGTAACATTACATTATGTAGGGACCCTAAGGCTTAAGTTCCCCTTTTCATTTGGAGCCTCATGGTGGATATAGGGTCTCCTAGAGTTTCCAAGGGCAGAGCTCTTGGATTGGTGCAACATGGCTGATCCCAAAAGCAGCCACAAGGTCTCGCTGTGCTATATAAAAGAAGATTGCCATGTGCTCACAGCCATTATTGCTGGAGGATTCCTACTTTTACTTTCATGTAGGAGGTGGACAGAACTCAAGCAAAGATGTAAGGGGCTAAAAGGGAGTTTGATAGCCCTGTGGGCTGATGCAGGGTACTCTGGAAAGCCTGGAAAGCTCAACCATGCCAGTTTAGAGTTTGCTAGACATCTTTTGTGCTCGTGCTATGGATAGTGCTGGGAGCTGTAGTTCTGCAGAGGAAGCTATCAGAGTGCTCATGCTATACACAGTGCTGGGAGCTGTGTCATGGAAGCTAATACAACCTGCATATGTTATGGAATGGATTCATCACTGTGGATGTCTGCTCCAGCTCTAGGTGAGCCTGCCAGTTCTATGTGTGCGCCCTTGGGGAGTGATGCCAGGGGAGGGTAGAAGAAGAGAGGATCCAGCTGTATTCCATTTGTAATATGGGCTTTGTTTATGCATGCCATGAGGTAGCCAATATCTAACCAGAGGGAAAGGTATTTTGGGCTGCCAAAGGAGTTACGGGACTTTGCCTGGCATGGCGGGCCAGGAAATGGACTGCCATAGGTTCCCATGGGAGAGGGTTATATTTGATGTGATGTAAATGTGTTGTACTTCCCCTTTAAATTACACTTTCCTTATATAAAGGTATGGTTTTTATACAATAAAGTGTGTGTTTCATGTTATTCCTAATGGGACTATCCTCAGGTGTATTGCGGGATCCCATTAGGTGGAGGCACTGCCAGAGAAGAAGAATTCCTATTACCCTTTCATCTAGCAAAGGGGACTCAGGACTTGTAAGTCAGTAAATATTGTGATGTACCACTTTGGCACCAGGGGGGTGGCCAAAAATATATGTCATATTCATTACAATTATATATAAATATTATACATTACAATTACACATAAATATATAGTTCCTTCATTTTAATCTGAGACAATATATTATCTGTTGGAATGGTGGTCAGTCAGATGAATGAGTTAGTTGTGGCAGTGTTAGTAAACTAGTAGCAATATATAAACTACAGGTGGTCATTTTTGCTTAAAGGACATGTAAAGCCTACATTTTCCTACCATGTATATAAGTTGATTATATCTTTCCCACCCAAGTCACATCATTTCTACTGCATATACCCCCCCATTCACCAGTGACATAATATAAACATACTTTGATAAAAATGTTTCCTGGGGTTAAGCACTGGAATGGTTAAACTGGGCTCAGGAGAGCTGGTTAGGAGAAAACTAAAGGATCAGACAGATTGAGTTTCTATGGGAATCAATAATACTCGCTCTTCATTGGCTGTTAGACTAGAGGGTGTGTTTAATAATCTAAGCTGAGAAGAACTGAGCATGCTCATTAGCCAACAGCCAAATTAAATTCCTGAGGGAGGGGCCAGTGTGGGTTAGAGAAGGAGAAGGAATTCTAAGTGATTAAGGGGATACTGCAGCCTTACTGTTAACCTTTTAACATCCAGAATGATAGTTATCAAAAGATTTCAAAGAGGCTGTCCTTTAAAGAGCAACATAGTCTAGTTGTAGATCAGAGGGAATGTCAAAAATCACAGACACGTTTTTTAAGAAATTGGCAACATGGGAGTTTTTTCTATAGAAAAAGCAGTTGTACACAGCAGATAGGAGTCCTGTAACAATGTAGGGTATGTGTGTAGCAGTATAGTGAGAGAAACATGCGTGTGATTGGATCTTCCCATTGACTCCAATGCAATTCAATGGATTTTGACACAAAGCAAAACATGGCAGAGTCACTCAGACATTCAGCAACAAGACTTGACAGGAAGGAAAAAATATTTTATTGGTCGCCACAAAGCAGAAAAAAGGTGCCACACCCATAGACTAATTTCATTTCTTATGTAGCATGAAAAAAGTAATATTTGGGACAAGCAAATTATGATGCAGGTCAAAAGGTTTTGACACACGACTATAGAACAATTTTGTGATTTTTTTTGCTGTTTCCTGAATTTTCCAGTGGAACAAAAACAGGGGAGATTCATTTATTACAAATACTGTCCTTAAGTTTTGCCGTTATTCACTTAGGATTATGAAAAGAAGAGGAATGGAATAAACTGTTATGATCAGTCATTTTTCAATCCATATCAGTGACAATATCATTATTCTCCAGTGTCAATCAGGGTGGGATTTGAGGGCAGACCCCCCTAACCACATCTCCACTGGGGACGGAGGAGAATTTAAAATCCATTTGAATCTCTTACCCCCAGTCCTCTATGGCAGTGATCAGGCTGGACAGAAAGGATCAAGCAGCGGAATCTTCCAACAGCAGGTTTTTCAGGGGGGTTCCAGCACAGGTTAGGGGGAAGGCCAGCTGTGGGGGAGCAATGGGGGCCCAGTATATATAAATCTGACCCCGATGTTAATTTTACATCCACAAAATACAATGTCCTATCAGACACCCCTGTGACAAAGGGTGAGTTTAGTCTGATGCACCAGATCATGGAATACAGACACATGCTCTTACTATATCACCAATATATCATCCACATGTCTAATGTATTATATATATATATATTCTTTGTTTGGCCAGCTGAATTAATGCATTTTGTATTACATACTGTATATACTCGAGTATAAGCCATCCCGAGTATAAGCCGAGGTACCTAATTTTTCCTCCAAAAACTGAGAAAGCTTATTGACTTGAGTATAAGCCTAGGATGAGAAATGCAGCAGCTTTAGGTAAGTTTCAATCAAAAAATTGAGGGTTTCTGCTCCCATTGGAGGTGCTGGTGTCTCGTTTTTGGATGCCAGCGACCATTCATGGACGCCAGCGAATATTCTTGGATGCTGGCGACTATTCTTGGACACCGGCGACTTTTCTTAGGCACCAGCGACTATTCGTAGATGCCGGCAACCGTTTTTGCGCTTGACCCGAATATAATCTGAGGTAGAGTTTTTCAGCATATTTTGGGGGCTGAAAAACTCGGCTTATACTCAAGTATATATGGTAATTTTGCTCAAGGCAGGGACCAGGGTCAAGTTTAACTGCTTGTTGTGGTTACACAGAACACTGAATTGGACTTGTTGTGGACTTGTTTCAGTGCAGCACCTGTGTAAGGACTATATGGACAGTCACCTGTGTGGCAAGTGCACTCATTACTGTGGCTACAAATTAGCAACAGTGGCAACAACCAATCACAGTATTTGGGGTGAATCATGGAGGTTAAACAGTGTGTGTGATTTGTAACATGTAACACTTGAATAAGAATTATGTTGTATCATTAAAATAAGGACCATTTGCAGCAGAGATCTGAGTCCCTTCAGCCATTCATCTGGTTTTATACTATAAAATGGGTAGCGGTTATTGGGGAGGTGTCCCCAAACTGATTGCAATCACGCACTGTACCTTTACTTATGATTTGAATTGCTAAGTTAATGAAAATAGAATTCAAGTATTTGGTGAAAATACAAGGTGCTACTGCTAAATGGATATATGAAGTTATCAATATAAAATGGAATTCATTAATTTAAACTGCTAGTGCAAATATAATTAATTATAAGGTGAATTAATTCAGTATATAGATTAAAAATATATGGACATATATTTTTTCTCATATCTCTGTATATTTGTTTTGTAAATAAAGCATTCATCATTAACATTACAATAAAGTTGTCGTTGTATTGTTATTACAATATTAAGATTTTTTGTGTCAATGCAGATATCAAGACATTAGAAGTAACATTAACAAGTAGTATTGTATATGAGTAATTTTTGGACACATATTTTTAATCTATATACTGAATGAATTCACCTTCTAATTAATTAAATTTGCACTAGCACTTTAAATGAATGAATTCCATTTTATATTGACAACTTCATATAATTGTTATCCATTTTACAAGAATCAACACCAAATCAATTGTGTTCACAAGTTGTTTATCGAAATAATATTCTGTAGACAAATCTTGTGTATTTATGCAAGCAAACTCTATATTGTATCTAAGAGAGTGGGGGGTTTACCACATTACTTTGCTGATCTGTCTGACTACTTTGCTGAGCTGTCTGACTACTGTTACTTTGTATAAACAGCCATCTGTCCTCAGCCTGCATCCTCCAAACCCCACAATTCCCTGCACATGTGATTTCAATAAGGAAAGGAAAACAGAGTGCAATGCATTGTGGGTTATGTAGTTCCTGCATGCTGTCTGTAATGTAAGCTGTGGAGAAGTTGTAACAATGTGTAACATCAGTGTTTAGTCCCTCCTTCTCTGCCAGGATTTCAAATGATGTAGAAAGAGAAGAATTGTTACACAGCTGGATTCCAGCATAGAAAATGGCATTTACTTTTTGAAGAAACAGGTAACTGTGATGGATATATTAGGGGTTTCTGTGTTATTAAATTTTGGTTTGGAAGCTGGAGTTTCCCTTTAATAAAGATTTGCGTGACATGATTGGAATAACCTCTAGATGGCAGCACTGTGCTCCACTGTCACTTTATGGGAAGAGAGAGAACTACTACCTGTAAGTACATAGACTCCTGTTCCCAGAAGGGTTAAATAAGTAGAAATGCGCTTGTCACGTAGGTTCTGAAATCTCTTGAAACTGCGATTTTTGACTGAAAAGTACAGGCCATGATATCATCAAATTTGAAATGAGACCGTTGCCATTTACAGGACTCCGACAGCTTGGAGATGGAGTATTTTTAGATTTAGAGGTTTAGCAGCCTCAGGGCATGGGTATAATAAAACACACATTTTTCATGATTTTTGCATTTGGACTGTAATAAATAATCCCCCTCAGTGTAACATAACCATTCTGTGAAAATACATGGGAAATTGTATAAGCACTCAGTACTTAAATGGTTAAATGAAACACTTACCAGATGCTAAGTAACAATGTAATGATAATGTGTAACATTAATCCCCAAGTGCTGTTACTGCAGTGATATCAGGCCAGTGAGTAGAGCAGATAATGTCCTACAGTCATGTGACCTGCTTCTCCTTCCCCCATTGGTCATTTCTCTAACTAATGATTCTCACCCAGGCACTATTAGAGGGTGCCGAGATATGGAGGGTAGATTTGTGCATCTCTACAGCTGTATAAAGCCAGTAATCATTCCCTCAATGGGCAGTAATGATTGTCACCCAGCCACCTTCTTCCCACCCTACCCAGAATGCAGCATGAAGGGGCTCAGTGAATGTGGCAGTGAAGGTGTGTAAGTGTCTGATTGGCTCACTCAGCTCATAAAAGGACAGACGTCCGGCCTCATAGTCCAACCAGATCCTGATTCTCCTGCAGGAAGAGACGTGGGGTAACACTATAGATCTACTGTCATGTACCACTAAATATGTGTTACCATACCACCTGTACAAACACCAGGACTTGTTATTATTCCCAATCCAGGACTGTCTCTCTCTCCTCTCTATACTGGGATAGGCCACCCCTACCCCCCAGTGCCCTGATTCACTGCCCTCCACTTCCCAGTAATGTCGCCCTGAGGGGAAACTCCTGCTGCTTAAAGTCTGATGCCAATCCTGAAATCTCTCTGGGGATTGTGGGTAATGTAGTTCTGTTGGTGAGTAGGAAGCAGATTTCCTGTCCCCTGATACAGATACATGATTATGAGCCGTGTTTATATCCAGTAACAGGTCTGTAGCCTTCTGCCCATAGATCAGTGTCCTTATACCCAGCACAATATGAGCCAATCCAGGGGCCATTATCCCATCTGTGCCCCCCTCATTATGTGCCCCCTCAGCCCCACACAGTGCAGCTCCATGTGATTCCTGTGCCAGTAAGGAACACAATGTATCACACATGTTACACATCTCCTCCATGTCCAGGATCTGCTCAACCAACTCTTCCCTCTCTGTCTCCCCCTTGTGGATTTTATGAGGCACAACATCCTCCTCCTGCATCTGACTCTCTGGCTCCAACTTCTTTCTCTCCACTGTCAGTACTTCTGCTCCTTTTTCTCTGTCTCTAATGATTCTCACCCAACCCCCATCTACCCAGAATGCAGCATGAAGGGGCTCAGTGAATTTGGCAGTGAAGGTGTGTAAGTGTCTGATTGGCTCACTCAGCTCATAAAAGGACAGATGTCCGGCCTCATAGTCCAATGAGATCCTGATTCTCCTGCAGGAAGAGACATGGGGTAACTCTGTACATTTACTGTCATGTCTCACTAAATATGTGTTATTATTCCATCTGTACAAACCCCAGGATTTGTTATTATACCCAATGCCAAACTCTCTCCCTTCCCTCTCTATACTGGGATAGGCCACCCCTACCCCCCAGTCCCCTGATTCACTGACCTCCACTTCCCAGTAATGTCGCCCTGAGGGGAAACTCCTGCTGCTTAAAACCTGAGGCTCATCCTGAAATCTCTCTGAGGATTGTGGGTAATGTAGTTTTGTTAGTGAGTAGGAAGCAGATTTCCTGTCCCCTGATACAGATACATGATTATGAGCCGTGTTTATATCCAGTAACAGGTCTGTAGCCTCCTGCCCATAGATCAGTGTCCTTATACCCAGCACAATATGAGCCAATCCAGGGGCCATAATCCCATCTGTGCCCCCCTCATTATCTGCCCCCTCAGCCCCACACAGTGCAGCTCCTTGTGATTCCTGTGCCAGTAAGGAACACAATGTATCAGACATATTGCACAGCTTCTCCATGTCCAGGATCTGCTCAACCAACTCTTCCCTCTCTGTCTCCACCTTGTGGATTATATGAGACACAGAGTCAGTTTTTCTCAGTGTTTTTCTGCTTTGCTTCTCCAGTATGAGGGTCTCTGTATCTGGGGTCAGTTCCTCAGTGTCTGTTATCACTATCTCTCTCTCTACAGTTTGTACTTCTGCTCTTTTTTCTCTCTCTCTAATGATTCTCATCCAGGTACCATCACCACCATAAAGATAGAATGCAGCATGAAGGGGCTCAGTGAATTTGGCAGTGAAGGTTTGTAAGTGTCTGATTGGTTCACTCAGCTCATAAAAGGACAGACGTCCGGCCTCATAGTCCAACCAGATCCTGATTCTCCTGCAGGAAGGGACGTGGGGTAAATCTATCCATTCACACTCATATCTCACTGAATAACTTTTATTATTCCATCTGTACAAACCCCAGGACTTGTAATTAGCCCCAATCAAACACTGAATCTCTCCCCTCTCTATACTGGGATAGGCCACCCCTACCCCCCAGTGCCCTGATTCACTGACCTCCACTTCCCAGTAATGTCGCCCTGAGGGGAAACTCCTGCTGCTTAAAGCCTGAGGCCAATGCTGAAATCTCTCTGGGGATTGTGGGTAATGTAGTTCTGTTAGTGAGTAGGAAGCAGATTTCCTATCCCCTGATACAGATACAAGATCATGAGCCGTGTTTATATCCAGTAACAGGTCTGTAGCCTCCTGCCCATAGATCAGTGTCCTTATACCCAGCACAATATGAGCCAATCCAGGGGCCATTATCCCATCTGTGTCCCCCTCATTATCTGCCCCCTCAGCCCCACACAGTGCAGCTCCATGTGATTCCTGTGCCAGTAAGGAACACAATGTATCATACATGTTACACATCTCCTCCATGTCAGGGATCTGCCCGACCAACTCTTCCCTCTCTGTATCCACCACATGGATAATATCAGCTTTTCTCTTCTCTTCTCCTCTGAGCTCCTCCTGCATCCAGGTCTCTGTCTCCATCTCTCCATCACACTCTGTCTCTTCCATGTGTTTTCTTTCTCCTTCTCAGACTCCTCCTTCAGTGCCACAAGAAAGTGAAACAAATAGAGAAAATTATTCATTCTGTTCAATATAACAATCTCCCCCTTCATTATCAGCACCACCCACAAACACAGGAATTTGCATAATAATATATATACCCAGCGCTGTACCTGTATGACTCTCTTTCCGCTTCAGGTTCCAATGTTTATTCATTGATTTAATCCAACTATTATATTCTTCCCCAAAGACATGTATAATTACTGCCGGTGAGATGTCAGAGTCAATACATTTGAAAAGAGGTACAAGACAAGGTTGCCCACTCTCACCGTTATTATTCAACATATCTTTGGAACCTGTTATTAGATTCCTTAAGAAATCAACTGACCTGCCAGGTTTAAAATTCAACAAAGACACATTAAAACTAATGGTGTTTGCAGATGACATGCATAAATTTAAAGTAAATATTAGAAAAACTGAATTCATAGACATTTATAGTCACACTTCTCCCAAGGTTCTAAAACTATTAGGTATTGAAAAAAAACAGACCCATATAAAACATCTAGGCATCTACATCCTGGCTGATTAAACAGACTATACGCTCTCAATATTTTGCCGTTGATCAAAAACATCACTAATTTTTGCAATAAATGGATAAACATTCCTCTGAACTTAAAAGGGTGAACTGCTTTCTACAAGATGCTAACTTTTCCAAAATGCATATATCCTATCATAAACTTACCTCTCCTCTTAAATCATTAAGATATCAACACATTGGAGACTTCTCTCTCAAGATTCCTTTGGAGAGGAAAGGTTCCAAAAATATCCCTACAGAAACTAAAAAACCCAAAAATATATGGAGGACTGGGAGTACTCGACTACAAATCATTCAATTTAGCAGCTTTTATACAATATATAGTAGAATGGATAAGTTAAAAAGGAAAATATGTAAATGTACCACTAGAAATAACAACTGACATTGGAGAAAACATTTTAATATTACTACACAAACCACTCAAAAATCAACCAGTGGAACTGAAAAATAACCCAATATACAGAGACACAGCCTCTGTCTGGAGATTACTACATGGACATTATAAATTGGATTATAAAATGACTCCATACTTACCTCTAGCAAGGAACAAGGATATCCCATGCTCAGATCAGTCTCAAATAAATATTTCCCCCCTACATTTCCTAAATCATGGCAACTTCACTATACAATGGGCACATGTGTAGGGCAAAAATATTTTTTTATTTGACGTTTTGAAGGTTTCCCAGGCATGTGTAGTGATTGTACGTATTCCTCCATTGAAATTTGAATTTGGCACTGTATGCAAATTAACCATCACTAGCGTAACTTCGCTTCGCTTAGCGAATCAACGCTAACGCAACTTCCCAATCTTATGCTACCCCTGAGCACAACTTCGGATTTTAGTGAATTTGCGGAGCGCTGGCGAAACTACGCCTGGCGAAGTGCGGCGAAGTTGTTACGCCTGGCGCAACTACGAATCTTAGTGAATTTGCCCCTATAATGCAACACATATTTCAAAATATATAAAACTAATACTAGCATCAGCACATAGAAATATCTTCAAAAAGTGGTTAGAAAAATCTACACTAACCATAAGCAAGGAGATACATTAATTAAAACCCCTTCACACCAATGAAGCTATTGGTTATAGATTTGAAAATACTCACAATTACCTAAACTTCAGTTCCAAATGGAAGATGTCTCTCAAAACCTAGACTTTATAGAAAGAGACAAAATCAACAATATCCTCAGTTGTTCCATGAACACATAGGGGCATATTTATCAAGGGTCCAATTTCGAGTTGAAAAAAACTTTGAAATTTGAATTCAAAAAGACCAATTGATATAAAGCCAAAGTTTTTTGGATTGAATAGGTCCGTATTTGGCCGAATTTGAATCGTTCAAATCTAAGAAATATCGCATCCAATCGAATTCGCTTTGACGTTTTTCCCCAAAAAAATTTAGTTCTAGGAGGTCCCCTATATGCTAAAACAGCAATTGGGCAGGTTTTAGATGGCAAATGGTCAAGTTGAATTTTTAAAGAGACAGTCCATGATAAATTTCAATATTCTTATTATTTTTTTTTTTTTGCAAATTTGAATCTAATTTGGACTATTCCCTAGTCGAAGTACACAAAAATAGCTAGAAATACAAATTTTTTCAATTCGAAAAATTCACCTCAAGCTTTGATAAATCTGCCCCAAGAGCCCCCAAAATGAAGCTCATACAAATAGTCTTGTGTGTAACTTCAGCTAATAAAAAATCAACACATTGACTGCATTTTTTTGTGGGGTTAAAACAGAAATATAGGTTTACCCCCAAAACCATATATTTTTGGAAAAACATTCTATCAAATCTAAAATGGGTACCCATGCCTTTCCGCTCCAAAGTCACAAGGCTTTCCCAAAAATGGCAGTTTTGGTGAAATACCTGAAAATTGCCTCATTATCATTACCAGAATAAAGCATCCTAAATATGAATGCCGGGGCTCTACTAAACAGTTTGGTACCCAATATACATAGATTTACCAAACAATATGGCATACAGAGACCCCCCAAATCCAAATAGTGCATATGAATTTTCATGTATGACACTCTGGCTACTATAACATAAGACCCGATGAGACCTCCTAACAGCATTAAGACCCTATAAAACCATATATTTTCCAAAAGTACACATTCTGATGAATGTAAAGCAGGTAATTACATCTTTCTACTGCAAACTACCAAACTGCAAAGCTATGCTAAACATAATAGTTTTTATGAAATTTCTGAAAATCATCACAAAGCTTGCATTTTACACCATTATATATCCCAAATTTTGTAACATACCAGCAAAAGGCATCCTAAATATGAACGCATGGGGTGTACTGAACAGTTTGATGCCTGATATGAAAAGATTTACCACACTAGGTGGCATACAGAGACACCCAAATTAAAATAGTACATTTGAATTTTCACCTGACACTCTGCTACAATACAAATGCTCGGTATTTGCATTATGCACCATAAGACCCCTTACAAGTATGGAGACCCTAGAAAACCATATATTTTTGAAAAGTACATATTCAGGCAAATCTAAAGCAGCTAAGTACATCTTTCTACTGCAAACTACCAAACTGCAAAGCTATGCTAAACATAATGGGTTTTTTTTAAAAAATTCTGAAAATAATCACAAAGCTTGCATTTTACCCCATTATATATCCCAAATTTTGTAACATACCAGCAAAAGGCATTCTAAATATGAACGCCAGGGGTGTACTGAACAGTTTGATGCCTGATATGAAAAGATTTACCACACTAGGTGGCATACAGAGACACCCAAATTAAAATAGTACATTTGAATTTTCACCTGACACTCTGCTACAATACAAATGCTCGGTATTTGCATTATGCACCATAAGACCCCTTACAAGTATGGAGACCCTAGAAAACCATATATTTTTGAAAAGTACATATTCAGGCAAATGTAAAGCAGCTAAGTACATCTTTCTACTGCAAACTACCAAACTGCAAAGCTATGCTAAACATAATGGGTTTTTTAAAAAAAATTCTGAAAATAATCACAAAGCTTGCATTGTACCCCATTATTTACCCCACATTTTGTAATGCACCAGAAAAAGTTATCCTAAATATGAATGCCAGGGGTGTACTGAACAGTTTGATGCCTGATATGAAAAGAATTATCAACCTAGGTGGCATACAGAGACCCCCAAATGAAAATAGTACATATGAATTTTCACATATGACACTCTGACTGCTACAATACAAGCACCCGGTATGTGCATTATGCACCATAAAACCCCCTAACAGTATGAAGACCCTAGAAAACCATATATTTTCCGAAATTATACATTTAGGTGAATCTAAAGCAAGTAAATACATCTTTCTACTGCAAACTAACAAACTGAAAAGCTATGCTAAACATAACAGTTTTATTTTACATTTCTGAAAATAGTCACAAAGCTTGCATTTTACCCCATTATATACCCCACATTTTGTAATGTTCCACTAAAAGTCATCCTAAATATGAATGCCAGGGGTGTACTGAACAGTTTGATGCCTGATATGAAAAGATTTACCAAACTAGGTAGCATACAGAGACCCAAATTAAAAATAGTACATATGAATTTTCACGTATGACACCCCCTAACAGTATGAAGACCCTAGAAAACCATATATTTTCCAAAAGTACACATTTAGCCGAATCTTTTTGGATGTTTTTTCAATTAACCTCACACTAATTCAAATTCTCAGTGTGCTACTAACCTTTTCTTCTTTTTAGCCCCTAATGGCGGGAATGAACAGAATTGACAACACCCGGTGCGGTGGGTAGACAACAATTCATCGTGTAAATTTTAAAAATCGAGTGAAAGAAATAAAGGTTATTAAAAACAATCTCGGTAAAATACATAAATCCATTATTTAACTGATTACACAATTTATATTATTACATGGATAAAGGCTACATTTTATGCCAAAACATTAACTGATATGTACATCAAGGCAGCTAGTAATTCCAGCATAACTGCAGATATAAAGGCAGACATAAAGCTATCACTATAGTATTCTGTCCACTAACAAGATCGCGGCTTATACTTATGTTGTGAAAGGATGTAAAAATATGTGTTATACCACAACTGTATCAAAAGCTGAAGATAGTTAGTGGCAAGTTACATATTGACAACTTCATGTTCAGAGTCATGTAATATAACATGTTGTCCATGATTCTAAATGTTAATATACAGGGCCAGAACTAGGCAGGCAGAGTAGGCATGTGCCTAGGGTGCAAGGCTTGGGGGGCGCTTGGCACGTACCTTAAAATGCTGCCTACCCTAGTCTGGTCTGGAGCCCTGTTCTTTATGTGTATACGTGCGCCTGTTAGGGGAGGGTGGCATGTGCTGTGATGCGACTATCGGCGCACATGTGCAGTTACACGGCTATCCATGTGCATGCGCACACTCAATGGAGGGGGCAACACGGCTTGCCCGGGGTGCATGGGGCACCCACCCAGTCTGGCCCGGCCATGCCAGTATAAATACAACTAAAGAATTAGAGATACTCACAGGATCGCAGTGGAGTACAGTAGATCAGTTTGCTGTTAGGTTAGATTTAGCAAAGTCACCTTCATAGATATTATTGTGAGCTATATCAAAGTTATATCCAGACCATCAATCTAGTCACATGGGCACCATCATGGGAGCAGATGCCCATTTAGATGACTTGCCCCCCTGGACTTAACATAGTAAGTTAGGTTGAAAAAAGAAACATGACCATCAAGTTCAAACTTTTAACTTTTTTTAACCTACCTAACTGCTAGTCCAGAGGAAGGCAAAAACCCCATCTGAAGCCTTTTAAATTTGCCTCAGAGGGGGGGACAAAATCTTTCCTGACTCCAAAATAGCAATTGGACGAGTCCCTAGATCAACTTGTACTATGAGCTATCTTCCATATCCCTGTATTCTCTCACTTGCTAAACACCATCCAACCCCTTCTTATACCTATCTAATGTATCAGCCTGTACCCCTGATTCACTTCCCAGCTCTCCCTGTAACACCCCTTTCCCTCTTCTAATCTCATTGGCTCCCTTCTGTCTGCTGGGAGGAGCTTCCGGTGAATAAAGCATCCGACCCTTCCCTGTACCTATCTAATGTATCAGCCTGTACCCCTGATTCACTTCCTAGCTCTCCCTGTAACACCCCTTTCTCTCCTCTAATCTCATTGGCTCCCTCCTGTCTGCTGGGAGGAGCTACTGGTGAATAAAGCATCCGACCCTTCCTTGTACCTATCTAATGTATCAGCCTGTACCACTGATTCACTTCCCAGCTCTCCCTGTAACACCCCTTTCCCTCCTCTAATCTCATTGGCTCCCTCCTGTCTGCTAGGAGGAGCTACTGGTGAATAAAGCATCCGACCCTTCCTTGTACTTATCTAATGTATCAGCCTGTACCACTGATTTACTTCCTAGCTCTCCCTGTAAAACCCCTTTCCCTCCTCTAATCTCATTGGCTCCCTCCTGTCTGCTGGGAGGAGCTACTGGTGAATAAAGCATCTGACCCTTCCTTGTACCTATCTAATGTATCAGCCTGTACCACTGATTCACTTCCCAGCTCTCCCTGTAACACCCCTTTCCCTCCTCTAATCTCATTGGCTCCCTCCTGTCTGCTGGGAGGAGCTACTGGTGAATAAATCATCCGACCCTTCCTTGTACCTATATAATGTATCAGGCTGTACCATTGATTCATGGAGACAATTTCAAATCTTCACAGCTCTCACTGTAACAAACCCCTTCATTGTATTTTTCCTCTCCGTTAGTCGCACTGTAGTGTTATCTTGAATACAAGATCTGCTTCAACCAGGCGGACATTTTCAGCTGCATCATCATTTATATTTGTATATCCAGCCACTCCTGATGACCTTGCTCAGAAAACTCAGCTGTCTTTCTACACTTAAAAGACAAGGGACACTCCTTTGAAGACAGCAAGGTCCAAATCTTGGATAAAGAAGACCGCTGGTTTGAACAAGGCGTGAAAGAGGCGATTCATGTCAAGGTGGAGAAACCATCCCCGAACAGAGGCGGGGGCCTTCGACACCACCTGTCTGCTACATACAATGCTGTTCTAACATCTGTACCCCAGTGGTTTCAGAACACTTCACACATCCATTCATGTAACTCTCACAAGTAACATCTCCTTCTAGGAGTTGCATGACACATTGGATAATCCTATCACAGTAACTACACAGAATCAACACCTCTGTGAGTTTCTTCAGATGTCACCTCTTTGAAGAGTTACAATGTACCATTGTGATTGGATTAGTGGAAGAGTTTATATGCCGAGAACTTCCCACACCAGTCAGTTGAACTGAAGAAGCTGCTCGGATGAGTAGTGAAACGTCTTCATTGATTACTCAGCAAGTCCAGTTGTTTTTAGATTGACCTATACCAGATATACTATGACCTGGATGAATGAAAATCTTCATAGTCACCTTGCTCAGAAGTTTTGTTTTGTAATGTAACTTTATTAAGTATGTATAATCCTACATGTATAATCCCACTCATACATATGCATAATCCCACTCACTCATACATTTAATCCCACTCATGCATATGCATAATCCCACTCATACATTTAATCCCACTCATACATATGCATAATCCCACTCATACATGTAATCCCACTCACGTATATGCATAATACCACTCACTCATATGCATAATCCCACTCATATATGTATTCCTACTCACTCATATGTGTATACCCACTCACTCATACATGTATTCCCATAATCCCACTCACTCATATGCATAATCCCATTCATGCATGTAATTCCACTCACTCATATGCATAATCCCACTCACTTATATGCATAATCCCACTCATACATGTATTCCCACTCACTCATACATGTAATCCGACTCACTCATGCATATAATCCCACTCAGACATATGTATAATCCCACTCATATATGTACTTTGTACTAATGCTTTTAATCCCAATCACTCATACATGCTTGTAACCCTATGCAGAGGCAGTAAAAGCCACCAATGCAGAGAGAAGTGCAAATCTGATCAATAATGTTCCTAGTACATACTTGGCAGATAGAGCCCTTGTCTGCCAGCATATACAGTGTGTGCTTGGCAAACAAAGTGTTAAAGTACAAGGTTCCACTGAGAACTGCAAACGCAGGTAGTACGTTGGTGTAGTAATGGTGGTGTAGTAGCTATCATTACACAGTAACCTTGGGCTATAGTTGTACAAGGCCAGTATATGTAATGGGTGAAGTACATGAGGGCACATTTTATCCTGTCAGAGGGGAATCAAACAGCAAATGGATCAGACACATGTGGATGTGCTTATTGGGGTTTTTCAGTCTGATTTACTTACAAGACCCTTTTCTCCTTGCCCGCAGGCTATACACAGCAGGTTGTAGGTTATAATAGAATAACTTGACGATCTATAGATAATTAAATCATTGAGATGTACAAGTAAATGACGCTGCTTATATTTGCCCATATACCACAATCTCCGCAGGGTAATTTGATATATTTTGGGTGATTTAACGTACACTCCTCAAAAACGTCCCTTAGGGCTCTTACTTATGTGCATTTTATGCGATTTGCAACTGCAAAAATGCATTTTAGGCATTTATATGCATCTTTAAAAGCAACTAATGGCTCTTCCTCAAGCGCATTAAACCTGAGCTCCAGTGCCTTCAGCCAGTGAATTAGCATAGGAAGAAACACACATAAGTCTTTTCAATGGACCCTGTACTGACACAGGCCCATGTAAGAGCGAAACACAGAATGTTGCACTTGCATTCAGAGCTTACATGCGTCTGTGTCAGTTTGGGGAAGAAAATGCAGCATGTGACATCTTAATGAAACACTCAAACCTGCACATCAAATGCACAAAATAATCCCCCTGTGTATGAGCCCTAGGAGTGAATGTTCTCTAATTAGACAATCTGATAAATCACACTTTTGCTTTGGTATATATTATCAGGGTTGCACCGAATCCAGGACACGGTTCAGGATTCGGCCAAGATTCGGCCTTTTTCAGCCTTCAGATTTGGGGGTGTGGCTGAATCTGAAATAGTGGATTCAGTGCATCCCTATATATTATAGTATAGTCCAAACACACAGATATTTGTTGCCTGTAGTAAATCTATCCTGACAAAATGCTTCCACATGCCTAAAATCCATTATACATCAATCCAAATGAATCCCAGTAACTTTGCCTTCTTTTCCTCATATTAAGCTGGATCACCGCTATGATGTTCTGACAAGGAGAAAGCATTTTCATGACATTTCTTGCCCATAGTAAACATAAACTACATGTATAGGATGCATAATTCAGAAACCCATTATCCAGAAAGATCTGAATCACAGAAAGACTGTCTCTCACAGACTCCATTCTATCTAAATTTTTAAAAATGTTTTTCTTTTTCATTGTAGTAATAAAACAATAGCTTGTACTTGGGTTTATTTAATGTTTACTTCATTTTCTAGTCGACTTAAGGTATAAGGATCCAAATTCTGGAAAGATCCGCTATCTGGAAAACCCCAGGTCCTGAGCACTCTGGATAAAAGGTCCCACACCTGTAGCACAACAAATGTCCATGTGTGCCAGTACTCTGGGAATTCTGCTTTTGGCCGATATGTAATATATAATAATACCCTACTTTTCAAAACCATAAAAAATCCCTGTAGCTGGTATTGTGTGTCGTTTGTGTATAAATGAGATTAAACAGCAATTTTAATAAAAGGAAAAAAAATATCACAGGCTATGGGGACTAATTTCTTACAGAAAACGGGTCAGTTTAAGTACTAGCAGCATTGTGTGTATATAAGTGGGATTCTCTGGTACAAGCAAAGGGAGTTCCCCTTGGACAAACACAGGGCATTATCTGTCTATTAAATCTGACAAAATTCACTTCAGATATGGGACCTATTATCCAGAATGCTCAGGACCTGGGGTTTTACTGATTACTAATCTTTTTGTAATTTGGATCCTCATACCTCAAGTCAACTATAAAATCATATAAACATGAAATAAAGCCAATAGGCTGGTTTTGCCTCCAATAAGGATTAATTATATCTTAGTTGGGATCAAGTACAAGCGACTGTTTTATTATTACACAGGAAAAGGAAATCAGTTTTAAAAATTTGGATTATTTGGATAAAATGGAGTCTATGGGAGAAGGCCTTTCTGTAATTCTGAGCTTTCTGGATATTGGGTTTCTGGATAAGGGTATTGTCCAACAGGCAGTTCTTCTGCTATTGCCTTTTAATATTATTCCTTTATATCCTCATATTTGTACAATTATCAGAAATCCCTTACTGTATGTGAAAAGTGAAAAATACCACTGCAAAGTCCTTTCCAATTCTCTAATCAAACAATTTAACTGTGTAACTATATAACTATGTAACTGTGTAACTATATAACTATGTAACTGTGTAACTGTGTAACTATGTAACTGTGTAACTATATAACTATGTAACTGTGTAACTGTATAACTGTGTAACTGTGTAACTGTGTAACTATGTAACTGTGTAACTATGTAACTGTGTAACTGTGTAACTATATAACTGTGTAACTGTGTAACTGTGTAACTATGTAACTGTGTAACTGTAACGTGTAACTGTGTAACTATATAACTATGTAACTGTGTAACTATATAACTATGTAACTGTGTAACTATGTAACTATGTAACTGTGTAACTGTAACGTGTAACTGTGTAACTATGTAACTATGTAACTGTGTAACTATATAACTATGTAACTGTGTAACTGTGTAACTATATAACTATGTAACTGTGTAACTGTGTAACTGTAACGTGTAACTGTGTAACTGTCTAACTGTGTAACTGTGTAACTATGTAACTGTGTAACTGTGTAACTGTGTAACTGTGTAACTGTGTAACTATGTAACTGTGTAACTGTGTAACTGTGTAACTATATAACTGTGTAACTGTGTAACTATGTAACTGTGTAACTGTGTAACTATGTAACTGTGTAACTGTATAACTGTGTAACTGTGTAACTGTGTAACTATGTAACTGTGTAACTGTGTAACTGTGTAACTATATAACTGTGTAACTGTGTAACTATGTAACTGTGTAACTGTAACGTGTAACTGTGTAACTATGTAACTATGTAACTATGTAACTATATAACTGTGTAACTGTGTAACTGTGTAACTATGTAACTGTGTAACTGTGTAACTATATAACTGTGTAACTGTGTAACTATGTAACTGTGTAACTGTAACGTGTAACTGTGTAACTATGTAACTATGTAACTGTGTAACTGTGTAACTGTGTAACTGTGTAACTATATAACTTTGTAACTGTGTAACTATGTAACTATGTAACTGTGTAACTGTGTAACTATGTAACTGTGTAATTGTGTAACTATATAACTGTGTAACTATGTAACTGTGTAACTGTGTAACTATATACACATGACACCTATGACTAAGGTATTTACTCCCGAAACGCATTAGGTTTTGCAGCAGCAACCCCAATAAACCCCTTTCCAGAAGTGCCGTCTGCTGGCTTTGTTTTTGTTGGAATCTAGCAGTGGGGATACTGCTTGACGGAGCACATGGTAGGGAGAACGCAGGAAGCAGTAGCGGCCCTTTTTTTCTCTGTGTAACTATAAAACTATGTAACTGTGTAACTGTGTAACTATATAACTGTGTAACTTTGTAACTGTGTAACTGTGTAACTATATAACTATGTAACTGTGTAACTGTGTAACTATATAACTGTGTAACTATATAACTGTGTAACTATATAACTGTGTAACTGTGTAACTATGTAACTATATAACTAAGTAACTGTGTAACTGTGTAACTATGTAACTATATAACTGTGTAACTATGTAACTATATAACTGTGTAACTGTGTAACTGTGTAACTATATAACTATGTAACTGTGTAACTGTGTAACTATATAACTATGTAACTGTGTAACTGTGTAACTATATAACTGTGTAACTGTGTAACTGTGTAACTATATAACTATGTAACTGTGTAACTATGTAACTGTGTAACTGTGTAACTATATAACTGTGTAACTGTGAAACTGTGTAACTATATAACTATGTAACTGTGTAACTATGTAACTGTGTAACTATATAACTGTGTTACTGTGTAACTATGTAACTATATAACTGTGTAACTGTGTAACTATGTAACTGTGTAATTATGTAACTATGTAACGTGTAACTGTGTAACTGTGTAACTATGTAACTATATAACTGTGTAACTGTGTAACTATGTAACTATGTAACATGTAACTGTGTAACTATGTAACTATATAACTATATAACTGTGTAACTATATAACTGTGTAACTGTGTAACTATGTAACTGTGTAACTATGTAACTGTGTAACTGTGTAACTATATAACTGTGTAACTGTGTAACTATGTAACTATGTAACTGTGTAACTATATAACTGTGTAACTGTGTAACTGTGTAACTATATAACTGTGTAACTATATAACTATGTAACTGTGTAACTATATAACTGTGTAACTGTGTAACTGTGTAACTATATAACTATGTAACTGTGTAACTGTGTAACTGTGTAACTGTGTAACTGTAACGTGTAACTGTGTAACTGTGTAACTGTGTAACTATGTAACTGTGTAACTGTGTAACTGTGTAACTGTGTAACTGTGTAACTATATAACTGTGTAACTGTGTAACTATGTAACTGTGTAACTGTAACGTGTAACTGTGTAACTATGTAACTATGTAACTATGTAACTATATAACTGTGTAACTGTGTAACTGTGTAACTATGTAACTGTGTAACTGTGTCACTATATAACTGTGTAACTGTGTAACTATGTAACTGTGTAACTGTAACGTGTAACTGTGTAACTATGTAACTATGTAACTGTGTAACTGTGTAACTATGTAACTGTGTAACTGTGTAACTATATAACTTTGTAACTGTGTAACTATGTAACTATGTAACTGTGTAACTGTGTAACTATGTAACTGTGTAATTGTGTAACTATATAACTGTGTAACTATGTAACTGTGTAACTATATAACTGTGTAACTATGTAACTGTGTAACTATGTAACTGTGTAACTGTGTAACTATATACACATGACACCTATGACTAAGGTATTTACTCCCGAAACGCATTAGGTTTTGCAGCAGCAACCCCAATAAACCCCTTTCCAGAAGTGCCGTCTGCTGGCTTTGTTTTTGTTGGAATCTAGCAGTGGGGATACTGCTTGACGGAGCACATGGTAGGGAGAACGCAGGAAGCAGTAGCGGTCCTTTTTTTCTCTGTGTAACTATAAAACTATGTAACTGTGTAACTGTGTAACTATATAACTGTGTAACTTTGTAACTGTGCAACTGTGTAACTATATAACTATGTAACTGTGTAACTGTGTAACTATATAACTGTGTAACTATATAACTGTGTAACTGTGTAACTATGTAACTATATAACTAAGTAACTGTGTAACTGTGTAACTATGTAACTATGTAACTGTGTAACTGTATAACTATGTAACTGTGTAACTGTGTAACTATATAACTATGTAACTGTGTAACTATATAACTGTGTAACTATGTAACTGTGTAACTGTGTAACTATATAACTGTGTAACTGTGAAACTGTGTAACTATATAACTATGTAACTGTGTAACTATGTAACTGTGTAATTATGTAACTATGTAACGTGTAACTGTGTAACTGTGTAACTATGTAACTATATAACTGTGTAACTGTGTAACTATGTAACTGTGTAACTGTGTAACTATGTAACTATGTAACATGTAACTGTGTAACTATATAACTATATAACTGTGTAACTATATAACTATGTAACTGTGTAACTGTGTAACTATGTAACTGTGTAATTATGTAACTATGTAATGTGTAACTGTGTAACTATGTAACTATATAACTGTGTAACTGTGTAACTATGTAACTATGTAACGTGTAACTGTGTAACTATGTAACTATATAACTATATAACTGTGTAACTACATAACTATGTAACTGTGTAACTGTGTAACTATATAACGGTGTAACTGTGTAACTATGTAACTATGTAACTGTGTAACTATTCAACTGTGTAACTATATAACTATGTAACTGTGTAACTATATAACTGTGTAACTGTGTAACTATGTAACTGTGTAACTATGTAACTGTGTAACTATTCAACTGTGTAACTATATAACTATGTAACTGTGTAACTATGAAACTGTGTAACTGTGTAACTGTGTAACTGTGTAACTATATAACTGTGTAACTATATAACTGTGTAACTATATAACTGTGTAACTGTGTAACTATATAACTATATAACTTTGTAACTATGTAACTATGTAACTATGTAACTGTGTAACTATGTAACTGTGTAACTATATAACTGTGTAACTGTGTAACTATATAACTATATAACTTTGTAACTATGTAACTATGTAACTGTGTAACTATGTAACTGTGTAACTATATAACTGTGTAACTGTGTAACTATATAACTGTGTAACTGTGTAACTATGTAACTATATAACTATGTAACTGTGTAACTATGTAACTATGTACATGTGTAACTGTGTAACTATATAACTATGTAACTGTGTAACTATATAACTATGTAACTGTGTAACTATATAACTGTGTAACTATGTAACTGTGTAACTATGTAACTATGTAACTGTGTAACTGTGTAACTATGTAACTTTGTAACTGTGTAACTGTATAACTATGTAACTGTGTAACTATATAACTGTGTAACTGTGTAACTATGTAACTATGTAACTGTGTAACTGTGTAACTGTGTAACTATATAACTATGTAACTGCGGAACTATATAACTGTGTAACTATGTAACTGTGTAACTATGTAACTATGTAACTATGTAACTGTGTAACTGTGTAACTATGTAACTTTGTAACTATGTAACTGTGTAACTATGTAACTGGGTAACTATATAACTGTGTAACTATGTAACTGTGTAACTATGTAACTGTGTAACTGTGTAACTATATAACTGTGTAACTGTGTAACTATGTAACTGTGTAACTATGTAACTGTGTAACTATACAACTGTGTAACTATATAACTATGTAACTGTGTAACTATGAAACTGTGTAACTGTGTAACTATATAACTGTGTAACTGTGTAACTATATAACTGTGTAACTATATAACTGTGTAACTGTGTAACTATATAACTGTGTAACTGTGTAACTGTATAACTGTGTAACTATATAACTGTGTAACTGTGTAACTATATAACTGTGTAACTATATAACTGTGTAACTGTGTAACTATATAACTATGTAACTGTGTAACTATGTAACTGTGTAACTGTGTAACTATATAACTATATAACTTTGTAACTATGTAACTATGAAACTGTGTAACTATATAACTGTGTAACTGTGTAACTATATAACTGTGTAACTATGTAACTGTGTAACTATGTAACTGTGTAACTGTGTAACTATATAACTATATAACTTTGTAACTATGTAACTATGTAACTGTGTAACTATATAACTGTGTAACTGTGTAACTATATAACTATATAACTTTGTAACTATGTAACTATGTAACTGTGTAACTATGTAACTGTGTAACTATATAACTGTGTAACTGTGTAACTATATAACTGTGTAACTATATAACTGTGTAACTGTGTAACTATGTAACTATATAACTAAGTAACTGTGTAACTGTGTAACTATGTAACTATGTAACTGTGTAACTGTGTAACTGTGTAACTGTGTAACTATATAACTATGTAACTGTGTAACTATATAACTGTGTAACTATGTAACTGTGTAACTGTGTAACTATATAACTGTGTAACTGTGAAACTGTGTAACTATATAACTATGTAACTGTGTAACTATGTAACTATGTAACTATATAACTGTGTAACTGTGTAACTATATAACTATATCACTGTGTAACTATGTAACGTGTAACTGTGTAACTGTGTAACTATGTAACTATATAACTGTGTAACTGTGTAACTATGTAACTGTGTAACTATGTAACTATGTAACATGTAACTGTGTAACTATGTAACTATATAACTGTGTAATTATGTAACTATGTATCGTGTAACTGTGTAACTGTGTAACTATGTAACTGTGTAATTATGTAACTATGTATCATGTAACTGTGTAACTGTGTAACTATGTAACTATATAACTGTGTAACTGTGTAACTATGTAACTGTGTAACTGTGTAACTATTACATACATAGTTAATTTTACATAGTTAAATTGGGTTGAAAAAAGACAAAGTCCATCAAGTTCAACCCCTCCAAATGAAAACCCAGCATCCATACATACACCCCTCTACTTTTAATTAAATTCTATATACCCATACTAACTATAGAGCTTAGTATCATAATAGCCTTTGATATTATGTCTGTCCAAAAAATCATCCAAGCCATTCTTAAAGGCATTAACTGAATCAGCCATCACAACATCACCCGGCAGTGCATTCCACAACCTCACTGTCCTCACTGTGAAGAACCCCCTACGTTGCTTCAAATGAAAGTTCTTTTCTTCTAGTCTAAACGGGTGGCCTCTGGTACGGTGATCCACTTTATGGGTAAAAAGGTCCCCTGCCATTTGTCTATAATGTCCTCTAATGTACTTGTATACTATGTAACTATGTAACGTGTAACTGTGTAACTATGTAACTATATAACTATATAACTGTGTAACTACATAACTATGTAACTGTGTAACTGTGTAACTATATAACGGTGTAACTGTGTAACTATGTAACTGTGTAACTATGTAACTGTGTAACTATTCAACTGTGTAACTATATAACTATGTAACTGTGTAACTATATAACTGTGTAACTGTGTAACTATGTAACTGTGTAACTATGTAACTGTGTAACTATTCAACTGTGTAACTATATAACTATGTAACTGTGTAACTATGAAACTGTGTAACTGTGTAACTGTGTAACTATATAACTGTGTAACTATATAACTGTGTAACTATGTAACTGTGTAACTGTGTAACTATATAACTATATAACTTTGTAACTATGTAACTATGTAACTGTGTAACTATGTAACTGTGTAACTATATAACTGTGTAACTGTGTAACTATATAACTGTGTAACTATATAACTGTGTAACTGTGTAACTATGTAACTATATAACTGTGTAACTGTGTAACTATGTAACTATGTAACTATGTAACTGTGTAACTGTGTAACTATATAACTATGTAACTGTGTAACTATATAACTATGTAACTGTGTAACTATATAACTATGTAACTGTGTAACTATATAACTGTGTAACTGTGTAACTGTGTAACTATGTAACTTTGTAACTGTGTAACTGTGTAACTATATAACTATGTAACTGTGTAACTATGTAACTGTGTAACTATGTAACTGTGTAACTATATAACTGTGTAACTGTGTAACTATGTAACTATATAACTGTGTAACTGTGTAACTGTGTAACTATATAACTATGTAACTGTGTAACTATATAACTGTGTAACTATGTAACTGTGTAACTATGTAACTATGTAACTATGTAACTGTGTAACTATGTATCTTTGTAACTATGTAACTGTGTAACTATGTAACTGGGTAACTATATAACTGTGTAACTGTGTAACTATGTAACTGTGTAACTGTGTAACTATATAACTGTGTAACTATTTAACTGTGTAACTGTGTAACTATGTAACTGTGTAACTGTGTAACTTTGTAACTATGTAACTGTGTAACTATGTAACTGTGTAACTATATAACTGTGTAACTATATAACTGTGTAACTGTGTAACTCTGTAACTGTGTAACTATATAACTGTGTAACTATATAACTGTATAACTGTGTAAATGTGTAACTATGTAACTATATAACTGTGTAACTATGTAACTATGTAACTATATAACTGTGTAACTGTGTAACTATAACTGTGTAACTGTGTAACTATAACTGTGTAACTGTGTAACTATGTAACTATATAACTGTGTAACTGTGTAACTATGTAATTGTGTAACTGTGTAACTATATAACTGTGTAACTGTGTAACTATGTAACGTGTAACTGTGTGACTATGTAACTATATAACTGTGTAACTATAACTGTGTAACTGTGTAACTATGTAACTATATAACTGTGTAACTGTGTAACTATGTAATTGTGTAACTGTGTAACTATATAACTGTGTAACTGTGTAACTATGTAACGTGTAACTGTGTAACTATGTAACTATATAACTGTGTAACTGTGTAACTATGTAACTGTGTAACTGTGTAACTATATAACTGTGTAACTGTGTAACTATATAACTATGTAACTGTGTAACTATGTAACTATATAACTGTTTAACTATGTAACTGTGTAACTATATAACTGTGTAACTGTGTAACTATATAACTGTGTAACTATGTAACTATATAACTGTGTAACTGTGTAACTATGTAACTGTGTAACTGTGTAACTATGTAACGTGTAACTGTGTAACTGTGTAACTATGTAACTATATAACTGTGTAACTGTGTAACTATGTAACTGTGTAACTATGTAACTATATAACTGTGTAACTGTGTAAATCTATAACTGTGTAACTATGTAACTGTGTAAATGTGTAACTATATAACTGTGTAACTATGTAACTGTGTAACTATATAACTGTGTAACTGTGTAACTATATAACTATGTAACTGTGTAACTATATAACTGTGTAACTGTGTAACTATATAACTGTGTAACTATGTAACTATATAACTGTGTAACTGTGTAACTATGTAACTGTGTAACTGTGTAACTATGTAACGTGTAACTGTGTAACTGTGTAACTATGTAACTATATAACTGTGTAACTGTGTAACTATGTAACTGTGTAACTATGTAACTATATAACTGTAACTGTGTAAATCTATAACTGTGTAACTATGTAACTGTGTAAATGTGTAACTATATAACTGTGTAACTATGTAACTGTGTAACTATATAACTGTGTAACTATATAACTATGTAACTGTGTAACTATATAACTGTGTAACTATGTAACTGTGTAACTATGTAACTATATAACTATGTAACTGTGTAACTATGTATCTTTGTAACTATGTAACTGTGTAACTATGTAACTGGGTAACTATATAACTGTGTAACTGTGTAACTATGTAACTGTGTAACTATGTAACTGTGTAACTGTGTAACTATATAACTGTGTAACTATTTAACTGTGTAACTGTGTAACTATATAACTGTGTAACTGTGTAACTTTGTAACTATGTAACTGTGTAACTATGTAACTGTGTAACTATATAACTGTGTAACTATATAACTGTGTAACTGTGTAACTCTGTAACTGTGTAACTATATAACTGTGTAACTATATAACTGTATAACTGTGTAACTATGTAACTATATAACTGTATAACTATGTAACTATATAACTGTGTAACTATATAACTGTGTAACTGTGTAACTGTGTAACTATGTAACTATATAACTGTGTAACTGTGTAACTATAACTGTGTAACTGTGTAACTATAACTGTGTAACTGTGTAACTATGTAACTATATAACTGTGTAACTGTGTAACTATGTAATTGTGTAACTGTGTAACTATATAACTGTGTAACTGTGTAACTATGTAACGTGTAACTGTGTGACTATGTAACTATATAACTGTGTAACTATAACTGTGTAACTGTGTAACTATGTAACTATATAACTGTGTAACTGTGTAACTATGTAATTGTGTAACTGTGTAACTATATAACTGTGTAACTGTGTAACTATGTAACGTGTAACTGTGTAACTATGTAACTATATAACTGTGTAACTGTGTAACTATGTAACTGTGTAACTGTGTAACTATATAACTGTGTAACTGTGTAACTATATAACTATGTAACTGTGTAACTATGTAACTATATAACTGTTTAACTATGTAACTGTGTAACTATATAACTGTGTAACTGTGTAACTATATAACTGTGTAACTATGTAACTATATAACTGTGTAACTGTGTAACTATGTAACGTGTAACTGTGTAACTGTGTAACTATGTAACTATATAACTGTGTAACTGTGTAACTATGTAACTGTGTAACTATGTAACTACATAACTGTGTAACTGTGTAAATCTATAACTGTGTAACTATGTAACTGTGTAAATGTGTAACTATATAACTGTGTAACTATGTAACTGTGTAACTATATAACTGTGTAACTGTGTAACTATATAACTGTGTAACTATGTAACTGTGTAACTGTGTAACTATATAACTATGTAACTGTGTAACTGTGTAACTATATAACTGTGTAACTGTGTAACTGTGTAACTATATAACTGTGTAACTATGTAACTGTGTAACTATGTAACTGTGTAACTGTGTAACTATATAACTGTGTAACTGTGTAACTGTGTAACTATATAACTGTGTAACTGTGTAACTATATACAGTAACTGTGTAACTATGTAACTATGTAACTATGTAACTGTGTAACTGTGTAACTATATAACTTTGTAACTGTGTACCTGTGTAACTATATAGCTATGTAAATATATATCTATAATACACAAAAGCCATGAATATCTTGTAAATTATATCCTTATAAACGGTGAGTTCTGATGTCATCAGTTATAAACGGTGAGTTCTGATGTCATTTCTGTCACATGACTCACTGAAATGTGTGTATTATAATAAATAAAGTACCCCCAGTTGCAAAATATGAGGATATTAGAAGTTACCTCAGAGTTCCATGACCTGTATAAAAACACTCGGCCTTCAGCCTTGTACTTTTATATGGTCATGAAACTCCTCGGTAACTTATAATATCCTTATATTTTACAATAGGGGGTACTTTATTCACTATATATTTTCCTTCATTAATACAAGACACACTCCATAACCAAGATGAAGACACCCTCTCAACACTTATTCCCCTCTAGAAAATGGAGTCTGTCCACTTATAACTTACCCCCCAAACAGAGAGAAATGTCAGCTGAGCCCTGTCTGAAAGTGACTGAGCTCTCCACCCTCATGAGACTATTCACCAGCCCTCCCCAAGTACATACATGACATTTTCTCCTCACAACCCCCATTATAACACAGTCACACACACACACACACACACACACACACAGAAAAGACAGAGTTGTCCCTCCTCACACGTCCCCACAAGTGACAGACCTTCCAGCCAGCACTGACTTTACCTTCCCTCACACACAGACACTCCATGACCCCCTCCTCCCTCCATGTGGATCAGTCACAGATCACTTGTCCCTTCACACAGCAGCTCCTCCTCCCTCCTCCGACCCCACACAAGCCTGTGCCCCCCACACCCTCCTCTTCCCCCCCCCCGTGAATATGACACACTCTCCTCCCAACACACAAACAGCTAAACATTCACCTCCTACAAGTCAGCCCCTTCACATAAGAGACATCTCTGTACATACAAACTGTCACACCAAGTCTCACCAGAAGACTCCTCCTCTCCTCACACACTGGCCCCGCCCCTCCCTGCAGAGCAGTGTGTATGCAAATGAACCACACTGACTAGTGATGAGAAACAGTCTGACAAGAGAATCAGCCAATCAGAGTTAAGCTTCAGAAATTGCTGCATGTGTGCACTTCCTGCTTCTGCCAGGATTGTGTGTGATGTTAAATAAGAAAGTACAACAGTCACTGTAGTGTTTTTGGGGGTTGGTGACCCCCCACAGGGGGCCCATGATGAAAGGACCCCATCTACAAAGGGATCCATCTGAGGTGAATATCTCATCAACTGCCCATTTTTTGTTAAACATTTATATGGCAACGCTTGTTATTTTTACATCAACTGTTACATTTTTGAAAGTTATATGAAGGTGAACAACCCCTTTAACAACCACCCTCTGTACCCGATCCTGTAGCCAGTTTCCTATCCATGTGCAAACGACTTCATTAAAGGTGAAGGAAACCTAGTCGGCGCAAACCCACCACCGCCCCCCCCGGTTTGTTACACCACCCTCCTTCCTCCCCCCCTGGCCTACAAATTCGTCTGACATGACCTATCCTTCATAAAGCCATGCTGATTGTTGCTCATAATGCCATTCATTAGGACAAAATTTTGAATGTGATCCTTTAACAAGCCTTCAAATAATTTGCCCACCACAGATGTCAAACTTACTGGTCTATAATTGCCAGGCTGAGATCGTAATCCCTTAAATATTGGAATAACATCAGCTTTTCTCCAATCCATAGGCACCATACCAGATGACAGTGAATCTGAGAAAATCAGAAATAAGGGCTGGTCTAAAACTGAACTAAGCTCTCTTAGAACCCTGGGGTGTATGCCATCAAGCCCTGGAGCCTTGTTTACATTAATTTGTATTAAAGCTTTATGAATCATATCCTGAGTCAGCCACTGACTAGATTGAGCTGAACCATTAGTGCAGTTATAAAGTGAGCCTGGGAACTCACACTCCTCTATTGTATACACTGAAGAAAAGAACTGATTTAACACATTTGCCTTATCTGTATCTGTTACAACCATACTGGTACCATTATTTAATGGAGCAACACTCTCAAGCCCAGTATTTTTCTATTAATATATTTAAAACATGTTTTGGGGTTAGTTTTAGCCTTCTAGTCTTCATTTCCTTTCTTTGCCTTCCAGATTGCTGATTTACAACATTTATTATAGTGTTTAAATTTATTAAATGCAGCTTCTATCCCTACAGATATGCATTTATCTTCTTTCCTATTAACTTCTTTACTTCTGTGTTTTTAGCTGAAAACACACTCTGAACATCACACTTGACTGAAACTGCACTCACCAAAGTAACCAATGATCTTCTATTGGCAAAGTCTAAAGGTCATTATTCCATTCTAATCCTTCTAGATCTCTCTGCAGCCTTTGACACAGTTGACCACACACTCCTCCTTGACATTCTACACTCATCTGGCATTCGGGACACTGCTCTTTCATGGTTTACATCTTATCTGTCTGACCGTTCCTTTAAAGTTTCCTTCTCTAACTCTACTTCTACTACTTTCCCACTCTCTGTTGGAGTTCCTCAAGGCTCTGTTCTTGGCCCCCTGCTGTTCTCGCTCTATACAACTTCACTAGGAAAACTCATTCAGTCATTTGGACTTCAGTATCACCTTTATGCTGATGACACCCAACTCTACTTGTCTACTCCTGATCTTTCTAATTCTGTCCTTTCCCAAGTCACAGACTGTCTCTCTGCTGTCTCCTCCTGGATGTCACAGCGCCACCTGAAACTGAACCTTTCTAAAACAGAACTCATTATATTTCCTCCAAGATCTTCCCCTGTCCCTCAGATATCACTCACCGTAAACAACACCACCTTTCATTCCACCACAAGGAGTTATCTTAGACTCTCATCTGTCTTTTTTACGACACATTCAAACACTTGCAAAATCTTGCCGTATTCAACTGCGCAGCATTGTTTGAATATGACCCTATCTCAGTTCAGAATCAACTAAAACACTGATTCAGTCTCTCATCATCTCCCGCCTTGATTACTGCAACTTACTCCTCACAGGTATTCCAACAAGTCACCTTTCACAACTCCAATCTGTTCTAAACGCGGCCGCTAGACTCTCACCGCTCAACATCAGCTGCTTCCATATGTATCTCCCTTCACTGACTTCCAATCTCTTCTAGAATCAAATTCAAATTACTTACACTCACATTCAAGGCCCTTAATAATGAAACCCCTCCCTATATTTCATCTCTGATCTCCAAATACTCTCCTTCACGAAACCTACGCTCTGCTTCTGATCTTCCCTCACTTCTCCTCTCATCACTTCTGCCCATTCTCACCTACAAGACTTCTCTCTGCTTCTGATCTTCTCCTCACTTCTCCTCTCATCACTTCTGCCCATTCTCACCTACAAGACTTCTCTCGGGTTTCTGCTTTCCTCTGGAACTCTCTGCCGCAAGCTGTCAGACCTTCTCCTTCTTTCCAAACTTTCAAGCGCTCCTTAAAGGGAATCTGTCGTCATTTTAAACTTTTTTTTCTTTTTGCATTTTTATAAAAAAACACACATCCATAAACACTGTCTGGCAAATAAAATGTTAATCCACAAATGCATGCATAAGTTATTTAAGTTTGTATTTTGTCATGGGGCTTCCATTTGTGCTCATTACACATTCATCCTGTGCTGCTCTAACAGCAGGCGCAGTATTACCTGTGTGCTTGGAGGCAGCCACTCTGTAATGAAAAGCCAGGTCGCACCACAACATGAGAATCTAGCTGTACCCTCCCCCTCCCCTCTCTGCCCGTGTGTTATGTTTGGAGGAGAGAGGTCACATGGTTTGCACGTAAGCAATTACTTTCACTTTCCTACGTCCTGCTCTACAGCTGCACTAGCAGCCCCTCCTCCCACAGACACTATCAAAGCTCCTCCCCTTCTGTAAGTTTGTTCTCTGCTTTCCTTTGGAGGGGGGAACTTTCTCTCCTTGCTGCCTTCCTAGTTAGTTTTACTGGTTACTAGATGAGGTAAAGGAGCTGTGAGTTCCCTCTGCTTATCCACCTCACACACACTGCGCTCCTTTCCTGCCTGCAATACTTCTTTTTTCATTAACTACTTACTGCCTCCTTTCTCCTGAGCTATTTTAACCCTTCCTAGACTTCCTCTTAAATTTTCCTGGTTTTCAAGTATGTCCTCCTTATTTTATCCTTTTTTCTATTCCCTGTCATCAGTCCTGGGAGTGTACTCCTGTGTTCCTGCCATTCATTTTTGTGTAAACAAATATAATAAACTATCTATATAAAATATTTTTTCCAGTGCCCAAAATGAATTGTGTGTGTGTGTGTATATATATATATATATATTTATTTTTGAAACGTAAGTGGGGGCAGTGATCACAGGACTATGTTATTTCAGTCCTGAAGTGGTGTCAGTGGGAGGAGCTTATCTTGATTCCTGCCTATTGTTCAATTGACAGGCTCAGCAGACAAGGCTCTATTTACATTACAGCAGCTTGTAGGAGGGAGGGGTAATGACATCACTCCAACTTGCAGTGCAGCAGTAAAGTGTGACTGAAGTTTATCAGAGCACAAGTCACATGACCTGAGGGCAGCTGGGAAATGTCAAAATGTCTAGCCCCATAGCAAATTTTAAAATTAGATATAAAAAAATCCATTTCTTGTTTTGAAAAACGGATTTCAATGCAGGATTCTGCTGTAGTAGCACTATTAACTGATACATTTTGTAAAAAACATGTTTTTCCATGACAGTATCCCTTTAAAGACCCATCTGTTTAAAGAGGCTTATTCTATGTACCTTAATTAATCATTGCTGTATCAAAAATGACAAAGTGTTTATATAATCCTAATGTCTCAATTGTACCCTAACCTTTTAGTTTGTAAACTCTAATCTCTAGGTCCTTCTAACCCTATTGTATATGTAATCCTTGTTTGTTAACCACCATTTGTTCCCTGTTTGCTATAACTGCAGTAAAGCACTGCGTATCTTGACAGCGCTATATAAATAAATGATGATGATGATGATGATGATGAAAACCTAATGCCCCAATCAATACTCTGTAGGGCAGCCCTCAAGTCACTCAAATTAGCTTTTCCAAAATTCATGGTTTTTGTTGCCCCAGTATATTTTTGATTTTTGCACCAGACATTAAAAGATATAACATTATGGTCACTATTACCCAGGGGTTCAATGACTTGCACATTTGCTATAAGTTCTGGCTCATTAGAGATCACTAGATCCAGAATAGCATTTTTTCTGGTTGGCTCCTCAACAACCTGTGCCATAAAATTGTCATGTAACAGTTTATAAACTTGTTCCCATTAATTGATCTGGCAGTACTGTTGCTCCAGTCAGTATCTGGGTAATTAAAATCTCCCATTATCATTACTTTCCCCAAACTAGCAGCCTTTTCTATTGGCATCAGGAGCTTCACCTCCTCCTCGTCACTTACATTAGGGGGCCTATAGTGACTCCTGCAATTAATTTGCTGGATTCTTTACAATTGGTGAAGAGCTCCACCCATAAGACTTCTGTCCCCTCATTTTCAAACATCACCTCCTCCTTTATATTAGATTTAAATCCTGCCTAACAAACAGACATACCCCTCCTCTAACTTGGTCATTGGTAACTATGTGTACCCCAACCACCAGGTGTTCCCCAGCTCCTCCCAATAATCTGTTCACTCGTTCCACCACATACAGAACCCTAGCACCAGGCAAGCAGCAGACTGTTCGGCATGTAGGGGCCTTACGACAGATTCCCCTATTCACCTTTCTAATAATTGAATCCCCTATAACTAAAACCTGCCTTTCCTTCCTTGCACTCCCCCCACCACCCGTATTAGAGCCACTGCCTCCCAGGGTGCTGGGAGTCAGCCTGCTCCATACACGCCAGTTCACAGCTTTCCTTCCCAGGATCTTCAGCCAAAATGGTGAATCTGTTATTTTGGACAAGCTGTGGCCTAGCCCAGTGTCAGACTAGGACACCAGGGGCCCACCCAAAAACCTTTGACTAGGGGCCCACCAATTAATCTTAGACCAGGGGCCCACTCTTAGTAGTATTATTATTCCACTCAACCTTTATTCTCCTAGTCTCTTATATTTACATACTATAATCTATTATTCCATCTCTTTAGCCACTTTGTACTCATAGAAATAGGGAATGGCCATTAAATAGTTCACATGTCTAGCAGCATAAGGGCCCACTGACACCTTGGCCCACTGGGACTTTTCCAGGTATCCAGGTGGGCCAGTCCAACACTGGCCCAGCCCCCTACCCTTCTGTCCCCTACTTCCCCTCCTGACTGTCACAAACCTTCCTCCCTCATTAGCCTCCACTGCCCCTTCTCCTCCCCCCACTAAACCGGCCCCTGCCAGAAGTTGCTGTGTGACCTCCATTCCTCCGCCACATTTGCCCCTCAGTGCTAAAAGTTCACCCTTTAGAGCATACTTCCCAACGTTTGCGATCAAAGGGACAAAAGGCTCTGCCATGCGTAGTGCGGCAACATTTTGGCCACACCCACTTTATGGCCTTCCCCCGTAAGACACGCCCATTTAACAAAAACATTCACAAAAATACAGCTTCACTTGGTATGTTTGTTACCCTTTAGCTAAGGCTTTATTCACTCCTTTATCCTGCCTGCATACCTTGCTTAGATCTACCCTCCAATCACATTACTCAGCCTTCTCAGCGTCTCTGTGAAACTCAATGAAAAAACAATATAACAGCATTGTCAGTGGTCAGAATATCAGATTCAAGAGTTAATCTGTCAAAGAAAGAGTTATAGAGGCAAACAAGAGCCACTTCCCTAAAGCCACAGACCTAGGCACATGCCTTTAGCTGCCTATATATTAAAGAGACATGTTCACCTTCAAATTCACTGTTAGTAGGACATAGAGTGGGATATTCTCAAACAATTTGCAATTGGTTTTCATTTTTTTATTTGTTTGTTTTGAGTTATTTAGCTTTTTATTCAGCAGCTCTGAAGTTTGCAATTTCAGCGGTCTGGTTGCTAGGATCCAAATTCCCCTAGTAACCATGCACTGATTTGTCTTGAATATGAATAGGAGAGGCCTGAATAGAAAGATGAGGAAAACAAAATAGCAATAACAGTAAATGTGTAGCCTTACAGAACATTTCTTTTCAGATATGATCAGTGACCTGACCCCCATTTGAAAGCTGGAAAGAGTCAGAAAAAGCAGGTATTTAATTAAAAAAAAACATAGAATATAAATAATGAAGACCAATTGAAAAGTTGCTTAGAATTAGCCATTCTGTAAAATACTAAAAGTTAACTTATAGGTGAACCACACATTTAATGCAGCCCTGGTAGCAGCTACATGCTAGGCAGGCAAATCATGGCTAATGACAACTGTAGAAAAATTATGATTAACGAATGTTCCATAAAAAAATTACCTTTTTCCTCAGTTTAAGCAGCTAAATACAGTCTAGTGAAGTGACATGAAATAGTTCTTTCTGTGCTCCTCCACGCAGCCCCTTCCCCACGCACAACTGCAGCTCTCTCCTGCTTCAACTCCCCACACACTGAAAAGACAGACCACTAAATGTACATTTGACAAAGCCTTGCGGGGGGCGAGAGTCAAAGAAGAAGGAATGTGATGCGACTGTGAGAGAATGGGACTCATTTGTGAAGCAGCAGCAGCAGCAGCGTTGGGAAGGATCGGGCACTTTTCCAGTGCACATTAGGAGCGCAGGCTGTAGAACTCTAGGTGCTCGTACAGACCAATCCCCCACGCTACAATTCCACACCACTGCCTGCGCTCCCTCCTCACTGCCCTCTCTTCTCCGCATCCCATGAAATTTATGATGACGTCACCGGTCTCTTCTCGCGAGACTTCGGCGAAAAACGCAGGAAGAGCGAGAGAGACACAGGGATGTGGGACATTGAGTCCTACTATCCGGGATAGCGGGACAGACAGACAAAAACAGGACTGTCCCACGGAAAACAGGATGGTTGGGGGGTATGCCTTAGAGTCTGCAGTTCAGATTCCAAGATGAAAACCCAGCAACATCTCTCCTTGTCCTTATTATATAAAGGGAGAGCTATGGAAAGCATTTTAGGACATTGTCAAGAGAATAAGCGCTCCTGCGTGTCGTCATCTAATAAAGTAGTATTGAGACTCACCTCTTATTGAACTCACTGGTCTGAAAAGGCTGCAGTCTCACCTCCGCGCTGCCACATTTACTGATCTCCCCCCTCCTGGCTCAGTCCTCCTTTTTCAGCCCTTCCCCTTAGGCCTCTGTGATACCATCCGCATGGAAGCCTGAGAAGGGGGGCTGAGGGCTGAGCAGGGAGGGCTGAGGAAGAAGTCACGAGGGGGAGATCACAACAGTAAATGTGGCAACACGGAGGTGAGACTGCAACCTCTTCAGACCAGTGAGTTCAATAAGAAGTGAGTCTTAATACCACTTTATTAGGAGATCACATGCAGGAGCGCTTATTCTCTTGACAATCTCCTAAAATGCTTTCCATAATCTTGGCCCCTCATGCCCCCCCTGGAAAATATTCTGTGGAAGCCTCGGCACCCAGGGCTAAAACCAGATATTGGTGGGCAGAGAACTCCCTGGCAACTGCAGTAGTAGTGATTACAGTAACCAATGTAACAGAATAGGTAGTAACTGTAATATAGTATATTGTAATAAGTACAGCTAAATGACAATGATAACACAAATGTGCAATACAATAAATGCATGAATATATCCACTGTCCCTTTAAGACAGGTGAGTGATCACTTTGGGATCTGCAGGAATATATTAGAAATCCCAATATAGAATGAGCAGGGTTTGTGTTGTAACATGAGATTGATGCCCCGGGGTGAGTAAAGTACAAGATCTCACCAACTCCCAGTGACAGTGGAAAAGAAATTAACCCTGTGAGGCAGATACAGGGGAGGAGTCTGGCAGATTTGATCCACACTGAGCTTGAAATGCTGATATAGGAGGAGCTTCCTAAGGAGATTCACTGTACGTGTCACAGAGGCTCATGGGAAATCCACAGTCCAGATCGGGTGTACACACTGGCAACTCACTACAGGGCTGAAGTCCTATCTATCCTACAGGGATTACTCCCTCAGCTGCACTAGTTCCACTCACTATGATGGCTGGAAAGGGTTAACTAACTCCCTGTACCCTGACTGTAGGATTCCCTATATGGATACTACAGGGCTGAGTCCTATCCAGGCCCAGACTGGTAATCTGTTCATTTGGGCAAATGCCTGAGGGGCCATTCCATTCATTGTCTGCTATTAAACAATCACACCAACTGAGCTGAACTAACACAGAGAGGCCTCCTCATTAGCTTCTCTTTAACTCAATCCATCACCCCATCTGCTTCATGTAGTCCTGTCATCCCTCTGTGCTTGACTCCTCCCCCACTGTCTGATAGGAGCTCACACAGACTCCTCCCACTCACTGCTTTCTGTGACACCTTTATCTTATTTATCTGCTTCATCCACAGTGTGTCCCATACAGACAACCCCCAATGTTACGTTTCCCAGTGGAACAGGATAAAAAGCAAATCTTAGAAAATGTAAAATGGGGGTTTGACTGTAATTTAATAAGGGGAGGTCGGGAGCAGAGTTTTTATCTGGAGGACAGAATATAAAATTAACTTCATGTTATAGTCACACGTGTGACATGGAGGCTGCACAGTTTTACTGGAGTGTCTTATACAATGTCCTATTTATAGGGGTTGTTCTGTGACCATATAAAGGCACAAGGCTGCAGGCTGAGTTATACAGGGAACTCTGAGTATCACTCATGTATTATAAGGGATAATGTACCCCCTACTGTAAATGATAAGGATATTAGAAGTCACTGAGGGGTTGTTCTGTGACCATATAAAGGCACAAGGCTGCAGGCTGAGTTATACAGGGAACTCTGAGTATCACTCATGTATTATAAGGGATAATGTACCCCCTACTGTAAATGATAAGGATATTAGAAGTCACTGAGGGGTTGTTCTGTGACCATATAAAGACACAAGGCTGCAGGCTGAGTTATATAGGGAACTCTGAGTATCACTCATGTATTATAAGGGATAATGTACCCCCTACTGTAAATGATAAGGATATTAGAAGTCACTGAGGGGTTGTTCTGTGACCATATAAAGGCACAAGGCTGCAGGCTGAGTTATACAGGGAACTCTGAGTATCACTCATGTATTATAAGGGATAATGTACCCCCTACTGTAAATGATAAGGATATTAGAAGTCACTGAGGGGTTGTTCTGTGACCATATAAAGGCACAAGGCTGCAGGCTGAGTTATACAGGGAACTCTGAGTATCACTCATGTATTATAAGGGATAATGTACCCCCTACTGTAAATGATAAGGATATTAGAAGTCACTGAGGGGTTGTTCTGTGACCATATAAAGGCACAAGGCTGCAGGCTGAGTTATACAGGGAACTCTGAGTATCACTCATGTATTATAAGGGATAATGTACCCCCTACTGTAAATAATAAGGATATTAGAAGTCACTGAGGGGTTGTTCTGTGACCATATAAAGGCACAAGGCTGCAGGCTGAGTTATACAGGGATCTCTGAGTATCACTCATGTATTATAAGGGATAATGTACCCCCTACTGTAAATAATAAGGATATGAGAAGTCACTGAGGGGTGAAAATAAACAATCCTTAAAGAGACAGCAGCTCTTATATATTTCTGAAGAACTACATGAAAAAATTCCAAAAAAATTCCAATAATTGCTATAAAAATATACAAGATATTAAGGAGAATTATACAATCAATGTATCATAAAAAACAATGTATGAACACAAATGAATAGCAGCAAAGACTGCATAAAATACGAGTAAAGATACAAATGTACATGATCAATCAGAAGAGTTTTATATGTATTACTAGGTAATACTGTTTGTGAAGAAAGGGGTATAAAAAGAGGATAAGAACAACACATCAAGAGTGGTAGCATGTTACATCAAATTCAGAGTTCATACCTAGAGGTATCCTCATTTTAAGGTTGAAAATCCAGAACACTTCTCTCTTAGAAAGAATTTTTTACAGGTCACCTCCCCAGTTATTAAGATGTAATCTCTCTATACCCTCTCTATCTCTCTATATACTGAATACTGAAGCTGCCAAGATCCCCAGAGTTACATGGATGGAAGTGCTTGGAAACATTAGTATCTGTAGAAACTACCGTCTTTTTAAATAATTTGTATAAGTTCTATGGTCAACAAACACCACTTACCAATGTGATATTTAAGTATATTTAATGTATAAAAATGTGTTACAGAAGATACATACAAATTATCAGATATTTAGCCAGTCAAATACTCTATTGACAGCCTACCAAATTAATACAAAATATGTGTGTATCAATATGTTATATAAAGGTTTTGTGTATGTCTGTATTGTGTGAGAGTCAGTGTGTGTCTGTGTGTGTGTCCAGAGTGAGAGAGAGCAAACTTCTCTTTGTCCAGGGATATATTCAAAACCTATGAGATACACCTCCCCCAGCCTTCCCATAAGACATTCCATAGTTTTCCTGTAACCTAATCCCATTCTAGACTTAAGGAACAAATGGAGTATGGGAACCAATGTGTGAAAGATGTGTGAATGACAAGTCATGAGTGCACAAATGAAACATATTCAAACTTAATTAATACTGGAATATAACAATTTTTCCAATACCCAATATTTAACAGTATCTTTCTATGTATTAATATCAGAAAGATGTTCTCGAATTTTCTCCTTCAGCTTACGTGATGTTTTTGGCATTTCAACCATGTGATTAAATATATCACATTTTTGGTGTTACAATTGATATATTGTTTGATTTTATAAATTTTGTCCTCAGATTGGGCCATAAAAGTGTCACTTTTTTCATATATGGGCAGATCACACACCCTTTTTTTTGCCACATATGAAGTTCCCCTTTGTCATTAGCCATGTGGTATTTCACTCTTTTTTGGTATTTACCATACTAGGTGACAATATATTACTTAGCGAACACCCTGAACTCAGAATTTCATTTAATTTGTCATCTGTCCTCAAGATGGGAACATTTTTCTCAATGATGTGTTTAATCATAGGGTATTGTTTGCTATACCGTATTAGATGGTATTGTTAAAATACCTCAGGGTTTGGACATACGTTTCTGAAGGAGAGAATTCCTAGGGGTTGCAAGTGCTTTCTTGAAGGGTTTTGTCAACAAACTCATATTATATCCTATAAAAAGTAATGTCTCTGAGGTGGCAAGCTTCTGTAACAAAAGTGTGAAAATCAGAACATAATCACCAAATGATGGAAACAATGTGACTACATCATTGTATCATAAAGAATGTGCAGCTAACACCCTATTGCGAGCCACCTCCTCACATCCCAAACATCTTTTAAGAAATATACCAATGGGACCATTTTTATGTCTTAGGCGATTATGTTCCAATTGTAACCCTTTCGACACCCCTTTGTCTGTGTTACACTCCAAGTGTGGCACTTACCTGATGACTGGGACAAACCTGAGCCACTCTGCAGTGATATTGGGAGAGACTGGGTACCTGGTACTTACTAGCGCAGTGCCTCCACCTAGTGGGATCCGGGAATGCACCTACGGGTGGCCCCACTAGGAATACAGTAATAACACACACACAGTATTGGTTAAACTGAATAACGGTTTATATAAAATAAATGGGCACTTAATACATGCAGCACTCCTAACCAGTGGCAATAGGGCCTCACTAACTAACTTGCTAGTGCAATCTTTCTAGCTAACTAAGAAAAAAGGCAAAGTCCTTTAATACACAGTCTCTTTATCTTCAGCGCTCTTTAGGGTACTGTCCCTTTAAACAGGTTACTCAAACAAATCCTCTTTGAATACTTTAGATCTCTCTCCAGGTGAGTCCAGCACAGTCAGTCATACAGTGAGACTAGCAGCCCCTTTGGAAGCTCAGATAGGAATCTCCTGCTGGTTGTTCCTCCAGTCTGGATTCCTCTCACACTCTCTGTCTCTCCAGGCACAGTATGTGGCTTCCCTGTGCCAGTCTGATCCAAATGAATGTGGTGCAGCCTCTCAGCTCTCTGGGCCCATCAGCAGCTCTCTGGTCTCTTTCTCTGTCCACCATGTGGCTCTCTATGCCAGGGTTTCTTCTTTTGCCAGTCTCTGTAACTTCCTCTTCCTGCCAGCCATTCACTAGCTGCTGTGTCACTTCCTGTTCCACTGAGATCACTGAATAGCTGGTTGCTAGGTAACAGCTTACAGCACACACACAGGCTCTGGCCTTCACAGGGATAAGTGCAATGATTCTGCACGGATTCCCGATGCAAATTTCACACTTTTGTTCGAGAAGCTAGCCACCTCAGAGACAGATTACTCTTAGAGGATATAATATGAGTTTGATATATGAGTGTAAAAATCTGACTGACTCTTTGTGCCCTCAAGGATAATGTTTTTGCCCCAATACAAGACTTTCAGATGGAGTTTCATTGGGGGATTCAAAAAATTGATCACCTTGATTAATATTGTGTAGTTAATTTGTATCAGTGGTATAACTGCCATACACAAACCTATGAAACTGGGGGGAAAGTAGAACAATGAAGCAAAGATTGAATAGGTTGCCGTGGGTTACCTCCCAGATATAAATGTCGCCAGTGACTATAAATGATCCTTGTGGTTACAATGATAGTGGAATTCTGGGAGAAATTAGGAAAATACATGAGAAATTTCGTCTGCACTCAGTAGCTACTCTGTGTAAGAAACTGAGCTGCCACTGAAAGGGTTAAATAAAACACCAACCAGATGCTGAGTAACAATATAATAAGAGTGTGTAACATTAATCTCCAAGTGCTGTTACTGCAGTGATATCAGGCCAGTGAGTAGAGCAGATATGTCCTACAGTCATGTGACCTGCTTCTCCTTCCCCCATTGGTCATTTCTCTCACTAATGATTCTCACCCAGGCACCATAATCATAAAGACAGAATACAACATTAAGGGGCTCAGTGAATGTGACAGTGAAGGTGTGTAAGTGTCTGATTGGCTCACTCAGCTCATAAAAGGACAGACGTCCGGCCTCATAGTCCAGTGAGATCCTGATTCTCCTGCAGGAAGAGACGTGGGGTAACTCTGTCCATATACTGTCATGTACCACTGAATATCTGTTATTATACCATCTGTACAAACACCAGGACTTGTTATTATTCCCAATACAGGACTGACCCCCTCCCCTCTCTATACTGGGATAGGCCACCCCTACCCCCCACTCCCCTGATTCACTGCCCTCCACTTCCCAGTAATGTCGCCCTGAGGGGAAACTCCTGCTGCTTAAAGCCTGAGGATAATCCTGAAATCTCTCTGGGGATTGTGGGTAATGTAGTTTTGTTAGTGAGAAGGAAGCAGATTTCCTGTCCCCTGATACAGATACATGATTATGAGCCGTGTTTATATCCAGTAACAGGTCTGTAGCCTCCTGCCCATAGATCAGTGTCCTTATACCCAGCACAATATGAGCCAATCCAGGGGCCATTATCCCATCTGTGCCCCCCTCATTATCTGCCCCCTCAGCCCCACACAGTGCAGCTCCATGTGATTCCTGTGCCAGTAAGGAACACAATGTATCAGACATATTGCACAGCTTCTCCATGTCCAGGATCTGCCCGACCAACTCTTCCCTCTCTGTCTCCCCCTTGTGAATTATATGAGACACAACATCCTCCTCCTGCATCTGACTCTCTGGCTCCAACTTCTTTCTGCCTGTTGTCAGATTCTCACTGTCTCTTATCTGTCTGTCTCACTACTGGTAGTAATTCAGGTCCTTTTTCTCTTTCTCGAATGATTCTCACCCAGGCACCTTCCCTCTCTACCCAGAATGCAGCATGAAGGGGCTCAGTGAATGTGACAGTGAAGGTGTGTAAGTGTCTGATTGGCTCACTCAGCTCATAAAAGGACAGACGTCCGGCCTCATAGTCCAATGAGATCCTGATTCTCCTGTAGGAAGAGACGTGGGGTAAATCTGTCCATTTACTGTCATGTATCACTGAATATCTGTTATTATCTTCCATGTACAAACACCAGGACTTGTTGTTATTCCCAATTGCAGCCTGTCGCCCTTCCCTCTCTATACTGGGATAGGCCACCCCTACCATCCAGTTCCCTGATTCACTGCCCTCCACTTCCCAGTAATGTCGCCCTGAGGGGAAACTCCTGCTGCTTAAAGTCTGAGCAAAATCCTGAAATCTCTCTGGGGATTGTGGGTAATGTAGTTCTGTTAGTGAGTAGGAAGCAGATTTCCTGTCCCCTGATACAGATACAAGATTATGAGCCGTGTTTATATCCAGTAACAGGTCTGTAGCCTCCTGCCCATAGATCAGTGTCCTTATACCCAGCACAATATGAGCCAATCCAGGGGCCATTATCCCATCTGTGCCCCCCTCATTATGTGCCCCCTCAGCCCCACACAGTGCAGCTCCTTGTGATTCCTGTGCCAGTAAGGAACACAATGTATCAGACATATTGCACAGCTTCTCCATGTTGGGGATCTGCCCGACCAACTCTTCCCTCTCTGTCTCCCCCTTGTGGATTATATGAGACACAACATCCTCCTCCTGCATCCGGCTCTCTGAGTCCAATGCTCTGTCTCTCATCCATCTGTCTGTATCTCTTTCTAGTGTTAGTACTTTATCTCCTTTTTCTCTCTCTCTAATGATTCTCACCCAGGCACCTTTACCATAAAGAGAGAATGCAGCATGAAGGGGCTCAGTGAATGTGGCAGTGAAGGTGTGTAAGTGTCTGATTGGCTCACTCAGCTCATAAAAGGACAGACGTCCGGCATCATAGTCCAACCAGATCCTGATTCTCTTGCAGTACGGGATGTGGGGTAACTCTCTCCATTTCCTGTCATGTCTCACTGAATATGTATTATTATTATTCCATCTGTACAAACCCCAGGACTTGTTATTATTCCCAATCCAGGACTGAATCCCTCCCCTCTCTATACTGGGATAGGTCACCCCTACCCCCCAATACCCTGATTCACTGCCTTCCACTTCCCAGTAATGTCGCCCTGAGGAGAAACTCCTGCTGCTTAAAGCCTGAGACCAATACTGAAATCTCTCTGGGGATTGTGGGTAATGTAGTTCTGTTAGTGAGTAGGAAGTAGATTTCCTGTCTCCTGATACAGATAAGTAATTATGAGCCGTGTTTATATCCAGTAACAGGTCTGTAGCCTCCTGCCCATAGATCAGTGTCCTTATACCCAGCACAGTATGAGCCAATCCAGGGGCCATTATCCCATCTGTGGCCCCCTCATTATGTGCCCCCTCAGCCCCACACAGTGCAGCTCCATGTGATTCCTGTGCCAGTAAGGAACACAATGTATCACACATGTTACACATCTCCTCCATGTCCGGGAACTGCCCGACCAACTCTTCCCTCTCTGTCTCCATCAGATGAATAATATCAGCTTTTCTCTTTTCTTCTCCTCTGAGCTCCTTCTGCATCTGGGTCTCTGTCTCCATCTCTATCACTGTTTCTCTGTATTATTTACTCAGTTTCTCCAGAACATTTCTTTCTTCCTCCTTCTTAGGCTCCTCATTCATCACCACATTTACCTACAAGGGTTGAATATGGAAAATGTTATTCATTTATCTGAATATAACAATCACCTCTTGCATCCTTATAGGCCCCTCCCCTTTTGTATAGGCCACTCCTCAAACATGCACATTTGCATAATATAAATGTATGTAGCACTACTGTTATACCCAGCACTGTACCTGTATAACTGCATTTATATAGTGGGGGATACAACTGGGTGGTTGGGCTGCAGATGGGCCCCCTGTAAAAGATTTCTATATATGGGAGCCAGAGACACACCGTTGTTACATCAGTGAAGGTTGCTATTTTACTACAGAAGGAATATCATCAGATAAGTCTGTTAAAATAGTAAAATAAACACCAGTAACAAAAAACATTTAAACTTTGTCAGCTGTGAGCCAACAAGACCAAGGAGAATAATCAAAGCATGATCAGTATTAGAGAAATGACAACTTGCTTATCAGTAAAACTAGGGATTAGTCAGCCCCCCACAACACAAACAATCTGGGGAGCAGAAGTGATTCCAACTCAGGTGCGAGGAGGGAGGGGTGATGCACCTGAGACAGTTATAGTAAAATTTGTGTTTTTACCAGTTTTGTAAATTTCCATCAATTTGGTAGAATTTGGATATGGATTTTGTTTTAATGAAAAAGGACCTCAATGTGACAGACCTGTGACAAGCATTGGAAATGTTGATCTGATTTCTTTCTAAATCCTGAAAGAATTGCAGAGATATTCAAGGTTCCAAGAAGTCTGTGCTTGACAATAGACTGAGGAACAATAGGCAGAACCAGCGGTGGGACATAATCCAGTCACTCAGGATCCAATTCATCTCACACATCTGCATTAGAACAATGGGAATTTACTGGGAGGCTGGGCCAGTAGGGGCATAAAAAGAGTCACCAAGATCTACTGCTTCAGTTACTCTTCAGCCATCAATTATTTTGGACTTTTCTATTTGCTTGGGACTTTGGAGCTGACTTATTATTACTTGTTTTCCATAGACAAATGTGGTGCTGTCATTGGATTTTACATAAAATGCAACGTGGATCTCTCTCTCCTGTGTTCTGGCAAACTTCTGTTAGGTCATTTTCATGACATTTGGTGGCAGCAGTGGGATATTTCAGAACATACATCCAGAGGACAAAGAGCAATTTGGACCTTTTGTGAACATACAAATGGCACCAATTGTCATGAAATGTTTGGTAATTCTCATGACATTTGGAGGCAGCAGTGGGATATTTCAGAACATATATCCAAAGGACAAAAACAATTTGGACCTTTTGTGAACAAAGAACAGCAACTTCTTCTTTGGGTTCTGCCTTTCTAGCAGAGATCCTGTAATGGATCGATGTTGGGGCCTGTTCTTCCTGCTGCAGATCACCTGCACTCAACTGGCTTCTCAGGAGGTCCTGGGCACAATGCAGCAGCACCAATCACCTGCCTTGGATTTTTCAGGATCCAACCAGAGATCAGAATTCTACAAACCAGTGGTAAATACATGCTACCTTCCCCACATTTGATGACAGACAGGAAAGCATTGATTCCTACCTGAGAACCTTTGAAATCATTTGAGAGAATTACAATGTTCCACAGGCAGAGTGGCCAAAAATACTGACAGGCAAGTTAACTGGCAAGGCAAGAGATTTCTAGAAGAAACTGTCTTACCCTCAGCAGACTAACTATGAGAAGGTTGAGTTCTTTCTGAGATTTTATGCCATTTACCCAGAGACATACTGCCAGGCCTTTAGAGCCTTAGACAAGGTACCTACAGATACCCACTGGGTCTTTGTCTGCCAATTATGTTGCACCTTTGACCAGTGGGTGAGAAATAGTGGGGTAAAAACACTTGAGGGACTTCACCAGCTTTGCTTAATGGAGCAATTTCTAGAGCAATGTGCCCCTGAAGTTTAGTGTAGGTGTGGGATCAATCATCACTCATCCTAGAGGAATCTGCTAGATTGGCACTGCCTCTCAATCTAAATCTACCCGAATCTTCACGTGTTTCTCTGTCCTTAGAATTGATACAATAGTTGCTCTTATATTCCCCATAGATCCTACTGAGAAATGGACCAACTAATGGATCAGCCAATTGGAACCTGCACCTGGATCACTGAACTGCCCCACTCACACTAATGTTGGACTCTGCACTTCAATTCTGGAAAATTGGTATTTGTCATATAAATACTGAAGTCATTGAATATAAATGTATTTTTAAGGATTACTGATTAATTATTGGCACTTGTGCCTTCTGTGATTTTATTGTTCACCTTAATATATATATATATATATATATCTATCTATCTATCTCTATCTATCTATCTCTATCTATCTATATCTATCTATATCTATCTATCTATCTATATCTATCTATATCTATCTATATCTATCTATCTATATCTATCTATCTATCATCATCATCATCATCATTTATTTATATAGCGCTGTCAAGATACGCAGTGCTTTTATATATATATATATATATATATATATATATATAAAAGTATACACTGCACTTGCACCTTTGATGCTACATATTAGTATGTAAGATGCTCTTGTTGAACTGCACACAGGAATCTTGAAATGTGTGTGTATAGCTTTTATGCATTGGTAGTGTGATTTATGGCAACTTGCACTTGTGTTATTACACTTAAAATGATATGTGGGTTATACACGTTCTTGTTGAACTGTGCATACATTTTGGTATTTATGTACACACCTCCCATTTTCAGAGGACAGTCCTGATTTTGACTGTAAAACCCACAGTCCCTGATTATTTGTGAAATGTCCAGAGTTTCTCTTTGATCTCCTGCGCTGAACAGCCAGAAAATGGTACAAAGTTTCTGAAATGTAAGTAAATAAGAGGTTTTTAGCAGAGAGCCCAGAATACTCAACAGATGCACATTGATACATTTATAACTATTTAAGATACACAAAGATACAATTGTAAATAATAAGATAAGCAGGTCTCTTGGGAGAACTGACTCTCAGCTTAAAGGGCAATTCACCTTCATTAGCAAAACTTTTATAACACATAAAACATAACGCACAGAAATGTGTTTAAACTTCCATAACCTGACAATTTTTGTAAAATGGACATGGTAATAAGGGGGTGTGGCCACTAAAATGACTGTGGGCTAAACATTTTCACCGCACTACACCTGGTTTTGTCTTTCTTTCCATTTTTAAAATGTTGGGAGGTAAACTTTTATGTGTATAATTCTTGTACATGTTTGAGCTAAATCTTACTGTGTAGCTATATATATATAGAGAGAGAGAGAGAGAGAGAGAAAATTGAATTGTGTGCTTATTATTTAAAGGAATAGAAGCTCATTGACTAGGAGATAAGGTTGCTATGTGACCAGTGAGAAAGAAAAGTCACATGGGCACCATCATGGGAGCAGACATGATGCCTAGTCAGATGACATATGTGGAAGTGACATCACAGTGTGTGGGAGATATTTGCACACTTGCTGGAATAGGTTGGCTTTTAATATATGTGTATGCCAAAGTCAAAAAGTCAAAGTAAACTTTATTGTCATCTCAGCAGTATACAAATATACAGTGAGACGAGATGACGTGGCTCCAGCTGGTACATATCACAAAAAGGCACTTAAAAATACACAATAAATATGTAAACATGAAATGTGCAATATATAGGCAGAAATTGAATATATACAAGTGTGCCCAAGATACACAAAAATTTATCCCACCCACCGGGTCACCCGATCATTTCATCAAATGGATCATTAAATGAAGGGATAGCTGAATATGTGGATCACTTACTCCAGCCATGCGTTCAACAGATTGGCAGTTATATTAAGGACACTAACGACTTCTTGAAAATGATTGAAAGCATTGATTTTCCTATGTATGAGATTACCTTTGTGACTATGGATGTGCAGAGCCTGTACACTTGTATTCCTCATGAAAAAGGCATGGATGCCGTACGGAAGCTAATAACTGAAAATGAATTATATAAGGGGCCACCAGTGGAGTTCACTTTGTCCTTGCTAAACTTTATTTTGTACAAAAAATATTTTAAATTTGAGGATCAATATTATATACAGTGTACAGGTACTGCCATGGGATCAAAGGTCGCTCCCGCCTATGCCAACTCATATATGCATGAATATGAAAGTGAAAATATTTTGAGCCATTACATGTTTAGAAACATTGATGATATTTTGTTTGTGTGGCTGGGTTAAGAAATTGAATTGCAGCATTTTGTAAATGAGCTGAATAAAATGGATAGCCCAGTCAGGTTCACTTTGAAATACAATAGTGAACATATCGACTTCTTAAATGTGAAAGTCTATAAGAAAGATGCCAAAATTCACACATGCATACACATTAAGCCTACTGACAGAAACACCATTGTCCACTACCAGAGCAACCACCCAATACATCTGTTAAATTCCTTACCGAAATCTCAGATGTTGAGGGTGGTTCGCATTGATAGTGATCCTGAAAGATGGGCATAAGACGGGCACAAGATCAGAAAGGTTGCGAGAAAGTCGGTAGGACCATGGGAGAGAGTTCCAGAGGAGGGGTGCAGCCCTTGCAAAGTCTTGAATGTGAGCATGTGAGGAGGTAATGAGAGAAGAGTTGAGTAGCAGGTCAGTAGAGGAGAGTAGTAAGCGAGTGGGTGAGTATATGGAGATGAGTTCAGAGATGTAGGGTGGGGCAGAATTATGAAGTGCTTTGAATGTCAGGGTCATTAATTTGAATTTGATTCTGAAAGGTAACGGAAGCCAGTGCAGGGATTGACAGAATGAGGAGGCAGAGGAGGAGCGGTTGCTGAGGTGTATGAGCCTCGCAGCAGTGTTCATTATGGACTGGAGAGGTGACAGTCTCTGGAGGGGGAGGCCAATTAAAAGAGAGTTACAGTAGTCTAGACGTGATATGATGAGAGAGTGAATAAGAATTTTGGCAGCATCTTGGGTGATAAATGATCGTATTTTGGATATGTTCCTTAGGTGGAAGTGACATGATTTAATAAGTGACTGGATATGAGGAGTGAATGACAGGGCAGAATCTAGGATAACCCCAAGGCACCGGGCCTGGGGAGAGGGGGTGATAGTGGAATTGTTAACTATGATGGATAATTCGGGGATGCTACTGGTGTTAGTTGGAGGAAAAAGAACCATTTCAGTTTTAGAGATGTTTAATTTAAGGTAGTGTTGCGACATCCAGGTAGAGATAGCGGACAGGCAGGAGGAGACGCGAGTTAGGAGTTCTGGGTTGAGATCAGGAGATGAGAGATAGATCTGAGTATCGTCAGCATAGAGGTGGTAGTGGAAACCATATGAGTTGATTCATTTGCCGAGGGAGGAAGTATAGAGGGAGAATAGTAATGGTCCCAGGACAGAGCCTTGAGGAACTCCAACAGAAAGAGGTAGGGGAGAAGATGATACTCCATTGTAGGAGACACTGAAGGAACGATTGGTGATGTAAGAAGAGAACCAGGACAGGGCTGTGCCACGAAGGCCAAGCGAATGGAGGGACTGGAGGAGGAGAGGGTGATCTACAGTGTCAAATGCGGCTGAGAGATCAAGCAGTATTAGTAGTGAGAAATGATTGTTGGCTTTAGCGGTTAAAAGGTCATTAGTTAGTCGAGTCAGGGCAGTTTCTGTGGAGTGTTGTGGCTTAAAACCAGATTGTAGGGGGTCCAGCAGGTTATTGTCAGAGAGGAATGAGGTTAGTCGGTTGTAGACTAGGCGCTCAAGTAGTTTAGAGATGAAAGGTAGCAGAGAGATAGGTCAGAGGTTGTCAAGATTGGAGGGATCAAGAGAGGGTTTTTTCAGAATGGGGGTGACAAGAGCATGTTTTAGTTAAGAAGGAAACAGTCCAGTTGAGAGTGAAAGATTAAATAGATGAGTTAAGGCTTTGATTAGACAAGGATTGGTATTGCGGAGAAGTTTTGAGGGAATTGGATCAAGGGGGCAGGTGGTAAGGTGAGAAGAGGCCAGAAGCTTTGAGATTCCTCATCAGTGACAGGGGTGAAGGAGCACAGGAGAGACTGGGGAGTGTGGAGGGAGGGTGGTGGAAGTCTAGGGGGGTTGAGTAGTGGAATGTCCCTTCTGATAGTGTCAATTTTGTTTTTGAAGTGCTCAGCAATATCTTGAGCAGAGACAGATGTGCATGGAGGGGGTGGAGAAGGGGAAAGGAGAGGGTTAAAGGTGGAGAAAAGTTGTGCTGGTTTTTTAGAAAGGGAGTTAATGAGTGAAGTAAAGTAAGTTTGTGGGGTTCAGATAAGTTAAGTGCCTCCACCCAGGGCTAAAACCAGATATTGGTGGACAGATAACTCCCTGGGAACTGCAGTCGCAGTGATTACAGTAATGTAACAGACAATAAACCAAATAATAGGTAGAAACTGTAATGGATGTAGTCAAGGCAGTGCAGCACCTCCAGGCAGAAATATCTCACACATGGTCTGGATCTCACCCAGTGGAGGGGTAACTTCACTGTAGGCAAATGTTACAGCCTGGGAAGCTCCTCCCTGCTACACTTCCTTGTTATTTCTCTCTTCCCTCACTTATTCTCCTAGAGACTCTATAACATTATATTCCTGACACTCACTAGCCTCATTCACAGGGTCCCTGCTCCCTGACTTATGTCTGTAGAGGTTCAGGTCCCTGTAGGGCAAACAGGGCATCTGCCCAGCAACTAGGGAGATCAGGATGGGTTTAAAGCCATAGGGGCACATTAACCCCACGGGTCCCTACATACACCCTGGGGAAAATTCATTTCATCCCTATAATGGTACAAAACATCCCCCACACCATATCAACACATAGTATAATAGCACAGTACCATACATCTTTCTTCTGGTACCCTCTCCTGAGGCATACCACAGAACAATGGTCACTTCATACACAATACTGCATAGTAGGAGTGTCAAGTGCAATAACAGTTGTATTTAGTTATAGTTATTATAACACACAGGAGTGTCTATACAGGACCACTCCATACTTTACTTACACTCCAACACTGGATTAGTAAGGTACAGGGGTGCTCCACCAATGAGGCGAGTTTAACAACTCACCTCAGATGGCAGCACCCCACTAGGTACCAGGGGCAGCAAAAATGCCGCTCCTGGTACTTTAAGAGATGAATTTCCAGTTTTCAAACTGGATATTCAGCTCTTCTAGCACAGAGAGCACAATTATTCTTTCTGTGCTAGAATCCTGGCCCCCTCCGCCACCCTCTTGGACCCCCCAGATCAAAAAGGTGAGTGCACCGGGGAGAGGGGGCAGCAACACCAAGCTGCCTCAGGGCCAGGGCCAGGATTGCCCCTGGTAGGTAACAGCATTAACCAAACTGTATTCCAGCTATCACACCCCCCACCCAAGGGTCCAAGCCTGCCAGTCCTTGGGAAGGAAAGGATGCTACTCCGCTGAGTAGATAGAGGTAGAAGAATTGTGGTGGGGCTCAGCAGTCTCCATCTATTGAACCCAATTATTTATAAAATTCCAGACAATGTCCTCAAGGTCTGGGGTTTAAACCAAAAGAAATGCCCAATTCACTGGGGCAAACATTGAAAAAATTGCAGCAAGAGTTAACTCTAGGAGTCTCCAACTCTTGAGTGAGTCCATAGAGAAGCTGTTTAACATCTCAGAAGTAGGTCCCTCCTCTGCCACAGAAATAGCTGACTCCACAGGCATTGATGGAGGTACCAGGTCCTTTTGGGGCTCACTAGGAACACTCTGCTTCAAAATCATGCAGCAACTCATAGCCATTACTAATGGGAGAATAAATTCACCTGGCATGAATTTGCAGCAAATTCGCCGTCCATTTCCAATTTTCATGATTTTTTGAGTGAAAACCTTCAAATTTCACAATTTTTGAGTGAAATCCTTTAAATTTCATGATATATAAGTGAAATCCTTAAAATTTCACGATTTTTGAGTGGAATCCTTTTAATTTCACGTTTTTTGCGTGAAAACGTCCGAATTTCACGTTTTTTTTGGGAACTTTCCGATTTTGCACATTTTGAGGGAAATTCGCTAATTTTTCGGCAAAGCGAAATGGGAGAAATTCACCGATCGCTAATAACCACAAGTGCCACAGTAAGGGACCCCCATTAGACATCTCCCATCTGCCACTTTCTCCCCAAAGACTCCTCTTTACATGTACCTTAGCCCAATGTCAGTCAAGGGCAGATCACAAAATGAGAATGAAGTCATCCTAGCCAGGACCTCCGGATCTCACCAGCCATCCCAACCTTCATTGGCCATCTTATGGTTAAAGAAGTGCCAGACTAGTCAGGCTGTAATAGCAGAGGAACTACCCCCCACAGCGACAGGGGCAGTTTAGTACTCCTGGCCCTAGTGAGATAAGGTGGTGTGTGCATGAACACCATGGTGGTGGTAATCACTTCTGGCACTGGGTAGAACTGTAGAAACAGCAGCCACTCACATCTCCTGCCAGTGTAAAATCCAAGATGGTCGTGGACATGTCAGATTCAGGCACCACCTTATTTGAAAATGTGCCAATGAACTGTCGCCCCAATATTGTGGCCAAGAACTATAAAACAGCATTTTTGAGTGACTGAGGTATTTGCCAATGGGAAATACCTGGGGAAGAGCCCATGGCCGACTAGTTTTGAGCCAAAAATGCACAGATTGCCTTTTGCCTATTGAGTTCAGCAGCCTGTCACAAAAATTTAAAGACACAGTAGCTCAGCCATCACAGAATCTTGCCCCACATTGGGCGCCAAAATATAATATGATTTTGGGCTATTTAGACCAATGGGGTTAACAACCAGCTAGTATACTAGTATACTAGCATGGGTTACATTTGAGTCTTAAAGCAGGGCCTTCACAAAGTGGAAGACATTGAAATGTGGTGTAGTGCAACTACAACTCCCACAGGCTACTGTGCAGAAACTGAATAAAGAAAAGAGCACCAGGAGGTTTTTGCAAATCAAACAGAATAAAATGTTTTATTTGTCAGAAACAAATGATCCACATGGTACTTACATCAGTACAGAGTCATTTGCAGAATATATTCACAGGCTAGGACAGTACATCAGAGCCAACTCTATGTTCTACAGGTGAGACCCCAGCTCCCACTCAAACCCATCAGAGAAACACTCACAGGAGAGAAGGAGGAATCCCAGGCTCCTCTCGGTGTTAATGTGCAGACGCCATGCTTTTCTTCTCTTCTTCCTGGTTAACCTCAGCCTCACTTTCATTTTGGCTCCAAACTGCTTTCAGAGAGGTCACAAGGTCAGGAGCAAATCCTTCTTGCTGATTGGCCAGGCTATGGCTAAAAACTGTCTCACTGCAGTACAAGTATCTGCCATGTTTTTGGTTGTCCCATATGTCACAGGGTTATGCATTTAGGGAAAAGGCAAGTAAAGTTTCCCTAAATTCTGCTCATGGAAAATCCCTTCTGGCCCAGCAAGGATAAAAACATGGTAAGGAAGCAATATGCAATGTGTTATATATTGTTATAACATCTTGTTCTATCAAGTCACAATGAGAAATGACGTTAGTAGTATGCAACAGAAGTCATAAAATATAATCTACTCATCATTTGGTGCATTTCTCTTAGGAAAGATTGAACATCAGTGACACAAGGTACATTCAAACCATTGTGATAAGGTAAAGCACATCCAACAAACGTTTGAGAAGTATATCTAGGTACTCCTAGAGAATCATAGGTGAGGGCACTAAGAGGCCTCCTTATTCTTTATCCCCTCCACACATCCCAACCTGAGGTTGGGTTAACTCAATTTTGAGTTTGATTCAGGCCAGACTGGGTAGCAGGAACAAATTCAGAACAAGCTTCTCATGCAGATGGAGGTTGGTCATCATGTGAGTTAGTAGGTACAACTGTCAGCTGTTCATCATCACCCCCACTAACTTATGGCAGGTGCATTACATTAATGTAATTTTGTGAATTCCCAACATCTGAGTCAGATACCTGAGGTATTGTTAAGAGATGATTTCTGTGCCAGGCTTTTCAATACTCCCTTGGACCTTTAATGTGGTAGACAGGAATACCAGGCAGTTTATCAACTACAACATAAAAGTCTGTATGCCAAAGATCAGCTAGTTTATTCTGAGCCTGGTTTCCTAGGTTTCTCAGTAATACTCCTGGAACAAGATCATTGTGGCATCATATCTTCTCTTGCCTTGATTAGTTTTGGAAGCATTATCCTCAGCAAGGCAACAGGCTCTAGACAAGTTTTCTTTCAAATAGAGACATTTTGAGAGTGACTGATACTATCCATACCATCCACTGATACTCCAAAGTAAAGATCTATTGGTAGTCATGCTTCTCTACCAAACATGAGGAAGTACTGTAGGGAAAATATCCAGTAGTCTCATGTCGAGTGCAGTTATAAGTGTGTACCATAGTACTAACATGGTTACTCCAGAATCTTTTCACTTTAACAGGGAGTGTACCAAGCATGTTTAGCAAGGTGCAGTTGAATCTTTCTAGTTGTGGATATCCTTGAAGATGATATGGTGTAGTTGTGTTTTTGCAGAGATTGAGTAGCTGCAGAAGCTCTTTGATCAATTTACTCTCAAAATCACATCCTTGATCTGAGGGCAACGTAAGGAAATCCATACTCGGTAAAGAACTTTAGCAACAGTAGCAGCTTTCTAATCCTTGGTAGGAAATGCTTGAGCATAGCAGGCATAATGACCAGTGATCAGGGTGCAACTGATCAGTCCCTAGCAATGCAGGGCAACTGTAAGCATCTGGAACACAATTGGGTCTGGCACCCAGTGAATCCAATATTCTTAAGTCTGAGAAGTTGAGTTTCCTTCTGTTTACAGCAGAAGCTAGACAAAAGGTGTGTACCCTTGATGTAGGAACAGCCCAGGTCTTCTAGATAGGGCATCAGCTCCCACATTTTTGGGACCTGGCTTATACCTTAGAGTTAACTATTAGTTAGATAAGACTGTTAACCATCTGTGGCCTGAAGCATCCAGTTGGGCTGAGGTGTGAACATTTGTTAGAGGGTTGTTATTAGTTCTAACTTCAAATGGTACTCCATACAGGAACCCACAACATTTCTCAGCAATGGCCCACTTAATTGGCAGAAACTCTAACTTGTGCACTGGGAAGTTCTTCTCAATTGGAGTCAAACTCTGGTTTATATCTGCCACTGGATGCAATGATCCTGGGAACTCTTGACTCTGGCATCCACATGGAGGATTTAGGACTTTGTAGGATCTGCATAAGCCAGCAAAGGAGCTTCTGTGAGGCATTTCTTCAAAGCAGCAAAGGCTTTAGTACAGGCATCAGTCCAAGAGTAATTTGGAATTTTTTTCAGCCTTCTCATCAGTCAAGGTGAGGGTCAGAAAGGCATGTAAGGGTTTTGCCAACTTGGAATATCCCTCTATGAATCTTCTATAATAGTCAGAGAAACCTAGGAAGGACCTTAGCTCTGTGAGGTTACTTCAGAACACAATGATGTCATCAAGGTATACAAGACACTATTGGGGATATAGGTCTCCTAATATGCTTTCCATATGTCTCTGGAATATGGCAGGGGCCTCACAAATACATTGAGGCATTCTTGTAAATTGGTAAAATCCCAGAGGAAAAATGAAGGCAGTTTTCTCTTGATCCTCAGGGGACATGGGTACTTGATAGTATCCATAGCTGAGATCCATTATTGTAAACCACCTACTGCCACTTAAAGCTTCCAAGGAATCTTCAATTGTGGGCAAATTATATTGGTCAGTATGGTTCTATGGTTCAATGTGTTGTAGTCCATACACAGATGAACAGATCCATCCTTTTTCCAAACCACCACAATAGGGGAAGCATAAGGACTTCTAGAATATGTCATTATAGTCTGATCTTTTATCTTTTTCAGTCACTTACACACTAGTCATGTGGGACTGACCCATGGGACCCATACTATACATGGTACAAATACATCATTACTGCACTTAACATACTATATATGGTGAAAATCAAGCATTAAACACTGTCACATTCCTTGAATTGCTAAAAGCCATGTTTAAGGTGTTGTTCTATTCTCTCTATCTTCTGCTCTGTCAATCACTCATTTTCCTTACATTCCACCCCATGATTCACAGAGAAGTATGATAGGAAATCAATTCAAAAGCATTGACACGTATGGGCAATACCTGACACTTGTCACATATGGTACTAGCCTTGATACATTAAATCAGTTTCAGAATAATATAAAATTCTAAACACAAGCATAAAATAAATAATAATGGTTTAAACATGTTACCCATTATATCATTTAACCAGGGTCCTGTTGATCCCATCCATTTAAAAGGGTTTTTACCATCCTTAGCAATAGCTCTAGATTTTTCCTACAACAGTTTAACCTACTCAATGTGGCTTAGAATGACATCCTCATTATCAGGGATGAAGGTACATGCATCCACTTCAGAATTTCATTCCCCACCCATCCATGAAGCATTAACCACTGAAGAGAAATTAAGGACAGTTCCTTAGTTCAGTCCATGTTAATGATGCCCCCCAACAATTAGATTCATTTTGCTGCTTTGCAGTCTCTATAAGCATTTGTAGAATCAAGTTCTCTTGCTATAAACCAAACGTTATATCACATCAGAGCACACAAATCATCAGAAAAGGTATAACCATGTTGGCAGCCATGTTTTTAGGATATTGACCCTCTCTATTCATAGTAGGCTGGAAGATAAAAGAGGATTAGTATCTTCTTCACACACATCCAAAAAGATGTTACATAACCCCCTGCACATATAATAGACAATTCTCCCAAACAAGTTCAGTTTCCCATTTCACACTATCATTAATAGCTTGAAACACACATTTACTCTCAGCAGTATATTCCATGATCCCATTATCCACCCATAACCATACCTTGTTCCACCCCCCTGAGTGTATGAGTTGGAGTCAAAAGTTTTACCATTAATGTATTCAGTTAATCCTGTGACTTACGGATAATATGAAATAAGAAACACCCAATATACTCCTTGTTGAGATGCCCACTCCAGTAAAATGAGTCCCATTGTCAGTAGTGTTCCATATGCTCTAGATCTTTCTTCACTTTATGATATACAGGGCGTTGTTGCACAATGTCTTTAGCAAGTACAGGGGTTCAAGTTATTCCTTTATGCTTTGAATAGTCCATAGCGCCTTGAACCACTCAATGTCCCGAGTGCTCATGTGTCCATTGGCCTAAAATATGTATCACAGTCTCTTCCATTGATGAATTAGTATTTTTGCTAATCCATCTACAAGTTGATTTTGTTGCTGTCCAGTATGGGCATCCACACATACCACTCATTTGTCTCTTGTTTCAGCAATTTCCCAAATATTAGACCAAATGTACAGGTATTCTCCACCCCATAAGAGTTTTCTATTGACAATCCATTTGTCTTTTTGCCATTGTATATTCCACACAGTCAAAGCTCTGAACACTGTCCATCCATCTGTATATATATATATATATATATATATATATATATATATATATATATATATGTATAACCAATAAACCTTGTGTTTCCTCCAGTACAGAAACTACTGCCATTAATTCAGCATATTGACTAGACCCACACACTCCAATTTGATTGGCTGTTGGTTTGAAAGTAGCTCTAGTCCAGACGTGTCTGGCAGCAATAACAGTGGCAGATCTATCTGTAAACAATAAAATGAAGTCCACCCATATCACTGCTTCCTTTATGGCAGATGGAGAAAGTGTCAGTACGGGTTGCTCAAAGCCATCACATCCAAACTGTTCTAATCCAGACAACTGATGTGACACTTGAGATGAAGATTTACTTGACACTCCCCCCCCTTACTTGTACATACAATTTCCACTTCTGGAAAGTGAGTTTCTGTGCAAAAGCTGCACACAAGTTCATTTCATTACCATTTACCCATCCAGATATTGCTAAATCAGTCCCGACTGTGACAGGTACATCCATAATAGTTCCTTCATCAGGTTGCAGGGCAGTGTACAGTACAAGGAATTGTTTTTCTTCCATAGCAGTTTGGGCACTTGTGTCCTTTTCCCTCAACTGAAAAACAGTCTTTTTCCTTGTAACAAAGTAAATTGAACAAACAGTCAGTAGCACATAATGTATCCAGTAACAAAACAGTCCAGTAATGTGCTGTACCTCTATTATACAGTCCACCACCAGTTGTGGAATAACTTTGATTGGGCCAGTCCATATAATAGTCATGAAAGTCATACTTTCAGCCAGTCCTTGATTTGTAACCAAACTGGTAAATGCATCAGTCACTTGTTCCACAGCCGTTACCATTTCTTTCACTGATACGGCCAAAGGAGACTCTACTTTATCCACTTCTCTGTAATCAATGGTTAAAAGCCAAGAGCTATCTGTCTCTTTTACTGGCCACATTAGGGCACTGAATAGACTGACTACCAGTCTGAAAACTCTCACCTCCAGCAACATCTCAGTTCCATTATTATCTCCTTTTGACCACCTGGAAGGTGACATTGTTTCAGGTTCACTTGGTTTGGTGGAGGTGATATGTGAATTGGAGTCCATTCAATGTTGTCATACACAATGGCCATTACAGCATTTATAGTGAGACTCTTGACTCTAACAATAAATGTTCCCAACCATATAACCACATATTGTACCTTAAAAATATCCATTCCCACAATATTATCTGGTACTAAGAAAATGAAGATTTGTGCTTCAAAAATAAGACTTTTACCTAATTGCATTCCAACAGGTACAGCAACAGCAGCTTTGCCTCCCAACCCTTCAGTCATTGCAACTGCATTTTGTTGGTCTGGCTGAGTTGTACCTTGGAATGAGTTGTGTCCCTGCCAATATAAAGTGACTGGTATATAAGGACATGGATCCCCAGGTTTCATAGCATTGATTTTTGTTATGGCAGGCCCTGGGAATCTGTGACCCCTTCAGTCTATTGGCTGTGGCAACTGCCACCCCTTCCCTTCTGTGTGTTTCATGTCATTTAACAGATTCTTTTACTCTGCATATGGTGATGTGGAGGGAAGAGTTAATGGGGTTGGGCTCAACTTCTCATCTAAACCAATTATAGGAGGAACTGATGGAGTTAATTCTTCAACATCACTGAGGGCAACCTTTTTAGGTTTGGCCTCAACTTCCCCTTTGCTGTTAGTTCCCTCCACATAGCGAGCAGAAATATAGTCTCCTTTCCATCAATAGTTTCTATTGGAACACCAGTGTTTAGCAAATCTAGAAACATTTGTCTGTGAGTCATTTTAACACGTGTATGTCCCTCCTGGCCCCCCTTAGCTAAACTCCATTGCTCTTTCCTTTCACTTCTGTCAACTTTCATTTCTCCCATTTGACCCAAGAGCCGCATCATAAATTGTACCTCCTTCTTTTGCTTCTAAAGCTCTCAACATAGTGACAAGAGGGGCTTTTAACTGTTCTGGGGCTGTGATATACAATTTCCATTTAATCAATGGTGTAAAAGCCGCCATGTCAGGACCCCCCCAGTCAACCACTACATGTCTCACCCCTCTGTCAGGTAAAGGATTGGGAGTGATACCAGACATACATCCCATTGCTCTCAGTCTCTGCATCCCCTCTGTTACTGGAACTTCTCAGGGGGTCTGGTCTATTAATTCATAGGGACTGTCTATAGTCTGTGCAATAGAATCCCTAATTAAATGCAATAAGGAAAATGTCCCAGTTGTGTTACGCCCACGTTTCATGTATAAACGAACACGGGGATCCTTGGCTACACTTCCTAAACCTACTGCATCTCTGTCCGTCAGCAAAATACCATCACCTCCTAAATCCCACACACGTAAAACCCATTCCAGTAATCCCTCTCCAACCTTTTATGTAAACTTTTGCCCAATTTCAGTTAATTCAGTAGCTGACCATGACCGAGTTTCCTCTGTTAAATGTTGCTCAGCTGATACATCACCTCCCGATGTGGAATATGTGTGTTCTGCCTGCTGACCACTTTTCTCCCTCACCTCTCTCTTTTGTCTATGAGTTACAATGGGTCTGACCTCACAAATGTCATCATCCATCTCCTCTTCAGACCCTGACCATTCATTCACCCCCTCCCAATCCTGAGAGGTTATCAAAGCCCGCCCTTCTACTTGATTTCTAACGAGCTTCTGCTTCTTTCTCCTTCTTTTCCTATTAACATATACTATAATATACTGTTCAAACTGTGCAGCTAAATGTTCCTTTTATTGCTCTGCATTCTGACTGCATAACCTTAAGAGTTGCAATTGGTCTTTGACAGTTTGAAGTTGTAACTCTAAATCCTGTATTTGCTTAGTCTGTTGTTCTAACACTTGAAACACAACCAACCCACCTCTGCAGCAGCTCTACTTTCCCTCTTATCATACTTTGAGAAGTCAAGATTGGCTACTACATATTTTGGGTTAGCCACCTCAATGGCGGGGGAGTACTTAGCACATTCCCGGGCTACTGATATCCACTGTCCTGTGACAGACACCCAACTGGGCAATATCCCCGTTCTCTCACTTGCGCTTTTCCCCACCCCTTTCAGCCTTTTTATCCACAACATTTTTTAGAATGTCTCTTATTCAAATACACAATACACAAACAGTACCTACTATCCCCAGGCCTAATACAAAAAATACAATTTGTAAATAGACAAGGAAAAGAGGTAGAGTAGACATAAAGACACCGTCAGTAATCAAAATACAGACCTCGTTCTTGGTACCAAATGTATTGAGAAGGGCTCTTGTTCAGTCTGTGATTAAAGTGACACACACAAGTAAAACAAACATAAGAGAATTATTGATACTTAGCTGAGGGACCCCTCCATAAAATGGCTCAGCAGCAATTCCAACATAACCAGATACTCTAAAGTCCAGGCAGAAGTCAAAGAGCCTCCCCATCAAAGGAGTCAAGACGTGACCCAGGTGGAATCCAAAGGTCTAGGTCCAGATCCAGATCACCTCTCTCATTTAAAAAAATCTCTCCACCTCCATCCAGTGAAGATGATATGGTGTTTGAATCTTAATAACCATATGGTGTTGCTATTTGGCTGGAGATTCTCTTCATTCCAACAACTTCTCTTTAACAGAGAGGTAATAGACCTCTATTTCGAAGGAAAAAAAGGAGGTGTTTCCTACCAGTTTTCCTTGGACATGTTATTTTATATTTGGTTCATTGTTATAGTTAATGATTTAATTTATGAAATGTTTTGTAAAGTTTGGAATTTTACTGAAGCTTATGTTAGGTTTCATGTTATGAAATGTATAACTAAAGTTATAATTACACACTCAGTGAATATTATCTCTAAAACTACCCTTAGGGGCCGATTCACTAACTTCGAGTGAAGTATTTGAAGTTAAAAAACTTTGAATTTCGAAGTTTTTTTTGGGCTACTTCGACCATCGAATGGGCTACTTCGACCTTCAACTATCGAACGATTCGAACTAAAAATCGTTCGACTATTCGACCATTCGATAGTCGAAGTACTGTCTCTTTAAAAAAAAAATCGACCCCCTAGTTCGGCAGATAAAAGCTACCGAACTCAATGTTAGCCTATGGGGAAGGTCCCCATAGGCTTGCCTAAGTTTTTTTGATCGAAGGATATTCCTTCGATCATTGGATTAAAATCCTTCGAATCGTTCGATTCGAAGGATTTAATCTTTCGATCGAATGAATAATCCTTCGATCGTACGATCGAATTTTCTGCGCTAAATCCTTCGACTTCGATATTCGAAGTCGAAGGATTTCAAATCCTAGTCGAATATCGAGGGTTAATTAACCCTCGATATTCGACCCTTGGTAAATCTGCCCCTTAAAGTTTCTGCAAACATACTCATCTGTAGGCAAATGTTAATTAAATAACAAAATGGCTCTAAATATCATATCTTGGAACTTGAATGGCTTAAACCATTACATAAAAAAAAGAAAAGTCCTTCAACACCTTAAAAGATTAAATTGAGATGTAGCCCTCTTCCAAGAGACACACCATAATGACGGAGACAATGATACAATGTCTAGAGATTGGGTTGGTGAAATAGCTTTCTCCCCAGGCATCAAAAAGAGTGGCCATCCTATTTCTTCACAAATTAAATGCCCAAATTTTGACAGTGCATAAAGATGAGTATGGCAGATTTGTGTATACAGAGGTCCTGATTAATGATAGAAAATGGCATCTTGTTTCTACATATGCTCCAAACCATTCAAAAGAAAGTTATTTTGTTGATTTAAATCTTAGAATCTCAACCATCCCTCAGTCCAACCTAATTGTGGGAGGTGACTTTAACGAAACTCACATTCACTTTCTAGATAGAACTGATCCAAACTTAAATACTCAAGATAAAAAATCTAAATGGATGAGTGAATTACTAAATACATCCAACCTCGCAGATATTTGGAGATTACTCCACCCCACTGAAAGGGAGTTCTCCCATTTCTCTTCTCAATATAATTTGGGGACTAGAATAGATTACATCTTAATTTCCAACAACCTGAAAAAGCAGAAATAGCTTCCATTAATCATTCTGACCATGCCCAGATTTCAGTTTTATTTTCTATCTCTAGCACTAAAAAATTTTTTGTCTCATGGTCTTTTCCAGTATTGCTGGCAGATCAACCAGAATTTACTAATATGCTCACTGAAAGATGGGACCTATTCCTTATTGAAAATTCTCAACATAAAGACAACCTTCCCCTGAGGTGGGAAACTTGGAAGGCCGTTATTAGAGGCAAAATTTCTTCCTATAGAGCTCGCCTTTACCATAAAATAAATTACAACTTTTTGAAATTGAGTAGACAACAAAAAGAATGTTATCTGAATCTAAAATACTTTCCTTCACCAGAAAAAGTTCAAAAATTTAAGGAGATTACTTCTTCACTAAAATCTTGGATATCTTTAAGAGATTCTTTTTTTACCCGTTACTCAAAAGCCAAATTGAACAACTGTAGTAACAAAGCAAACAATGTCTTGGTTAATCTCTCTAAGAGCTGGAACAAGAATTCTATATTGATAAAAGTGAAAGTCAAACTTGGCTCCCTGACCAATAATCCTTCAAAATTAGTAGATATATTTAAGGAATTTTATGAATCCTTATACTCCTCTCCAGACTACAACCTGGATAATAGCATTACATTCTTAGAAAAAGTTCAGATCCCTCTGATTTCACACCAACAACTATCCAATTTAAATAAACCTATACTAATTGAAGAGGTCTCCGATGCTATTAAAAACCTGAAGAAAAAGAAAGCAGACGGGTCCGATGGTCTACCCCCAGTCTTTTACAAATTATTAAAAACTGAAATCTCCCCCTTTTTGACAGATCTCTTCAATGATATTTTGTTATCTGATACAAAGCTCCCAACCAGCATATTGTCCAACCTAATAATCATCCCTAAAGAGGGAAAAGACCTTTCATTGCCCACATCTTATAGGCTTATTTCACTACTAAACCAAGACATCAAACTGTTATTTTATGATTTTAGCATACAGACTTTCTTTAATCCTTCCATCGGTAATTTCTGAATCCCAGAATGGTTTCCTAAGAAAGAGGTCTGGTATAAAAAATATTAGAGCAGTACTCTCTGTAATTTCCTATGCCAAACATCACAAACTCCCATGCACTATAATCAGTCTCAATGCAGAAAAGGCATTTGATAATGTGATTTGGGACCATCTCTTCATTTGCCTAGAGCTTTTTGGGATAACAGGCCCCTTTTCCAACTTCATCAGATACCTATATACATCCCATGAATCCCAGGTTCTAATTGCTGGTGTGAAATCCCCTTCCTTTAAAATTAAAATATTTGGTGTCTAAAGATTGGAGAGTTCAACACTTTAAAATAGTTCACCTGGGTTATGGGAAATTGTATAAAATGTCTTTGTGTGAGGGCTCTCAGACCTATTGCCCGAAATGTACCCAACTAGACATAAACTTATTTCACTACTTATGGGACTGTCCAAAAGTGAACACGGTATTGTTATCCTTGGAAAAGTTTTTGTCTCTAAAACTAAAGCTTAAAATTAAATTATGCCCAAAATCTGCACTATTACATCTGGACTCTCTAAGACCAGGTCTGAAGAGGCAGCCTAATTCCCAGAAAGATTTATTGTCAAACCTAATTTGGCTATTTACAGCTGCTGCAAAAAAACTATTGTTCTTAAATTGGCTGTCCGAGTCCACTCCTTCAATGACTGATATTCTATCTCATCTAAACCAATTTTGTTGGCAAGAAGCAATAAGGATAAAATCAGCACAACCACACCTTAAAAGATCATTTGCTGAAATGTGGTCAATATTCTGGGATCAAATTGACACTGGCTCCAAATCACATACTTTGGAATTGCTACAATATTAAACTAATCCATAAAGGTTCAATGAAAATGTCTTTGTATTCTTTATTTTTATTCATTTTATTACAAGTGTACTATTTTAGAATTTTGTAATATTTGCTGAGTGTTACTTTAAGGTTAGGTAGTTTAGTAGTTTGATAGTATGATTGATGTAACCCATGTGTCTTAATCTCTTGAACAATCAAGATGGCTCCATCTACTGTTTTATAACTGAATGAGCTTCACTGTTCAGCCTTCATCTTTTGTCAAAGTTTCTGCTTGTTTAACTTGGAAAAACAATAAAAATCATTTAAACTATATATGGTAAAAATACATCATACCTGCACTTAACATACTATATATGGTGACTCTTCTGCTCTGTCAATCACTCATTTTCCTTACAGTCAGTTGGTTTGGGCCATCCTCGCACCCCTTTGTGGGTGGGTAGGTTGAGCTCTCCCTCCTGCTCTCCCCGTCACCTTACACTGCCAGCTTCTAACTTCTGGCTTTATAGCCATGCGTATGCTCACCCCGCCCCTTTTGTGACATCATCGGTGGGGTGGTGTAGGCCTATAAAGAGAAGCCAGAAGTCAGGCTCGAGGGAGCATGGAGGGAGGGTTAAGGTTGGGTAAGGCCCGACCCGCACATCACTAGTACACACGTCTTCAATGTCTCAGGGTGGCAGCTTCCTAGATCTCTCCCTGAAAGGTTTAGAATCTGCTAAGCAAATGGTCTGACAGGCACTCTTGGCACATTCAACATCCATGTCATCAGTGGAGAACTCATCTTTTCTGATTGAGCTCCTTAATAAGCAGTTTATTTCAGCATGGGAGAGTCCCTAACATCAAAATTTAGAGGTGCACCCTTTGGTTCAACATGTACAGAACTTACTTCAGATTTAGAAGTAACTTTCCTGAACAGACAGAGTAACTAACACACTTCAACTTCATCAAACTCAATCACTAAAACAGACCAAGGGCTGTAATGAACAACCTAATCAAACATGGGAATCCCCTCTCACCAATCCTTTCTTTCTGGAATCAATTTCCAATTGCCACTTGTTCAGATGGAGTTTCTAGAATATAGCTTTGGGTGTCATATTCAATAGGCAGAGATCTAGTAACCTGTATCAGTTCTGTGTTTGACCAGCTAGAAATTCTATAGGAGGCTTGACACCATCTCTTTACTGTTATTATTATTATTAACATGTATTTATATAGCGCCAACATATTACTGCTGCTGATACAGGGAAGTAAGAGACATCAATGGTCCCTTATAATTGCAGAACTTTAGAAAAGCATCTTCAACGGCCTTCACATTAGATCCCACAATCAGTTGGCAGAAGACCTGTCCGCCATAGAAAGTCAAATATAAGCAACCACTTTGTGAGGACGCATATCTTTTAACAAAATGGAATAAAGTTACAAATTTTTAACCTCTATTGCCGTGGTCGCAGGAGTGCAGGCATATTTATTCTGAAGATTTATATTGCCTATGCTACGGGTTCAGGGCACGGCACCCGGGCCACCCGGCAGATTTGGTGAGTGACAAACTCTGCTCATTTCTACTTCATTGAAATTATATTGTACAATATTTAAGTGACGGGCCTGGGGTCTGGACACCCAGGTCATTCCTTTCCATTCGGTGAGGATTATTTTGCAGCTTGCTTTAAATTTAAATTCATGAAGTGTTGAGGTGTTTAACCCTGTATTAGCAAGTTTAGAATTTGAAGTCGTCCTTTTAATGTTTCAAATAGTTTAATAGAGATTGGAGCCAGCTACTTTACTTGCTTGTGTGGATACTTTGTGAGGTGCTTCATCTTTAGAAGTTATTCCAGGAATTCTAAGATCAGCTTCTACTTTCCCATCCATATAAGCAGACTTAGCACCCACACCTACTATAGCTCTATCATCAGCAGGAATCAAGGGTAGGTGGCATAAATGATTCTGTTAGAAAATGGTTCTGATAATAATCTGTGATCCAGTGTCAAACAATGCAGTAGCAGGGACATCATTCACAGTTATATGGAAAAGGCACTTTTGTCCTACTCCAACAAGTGGTTTTGGGTGGTTAGGCTTCCTTTTCTTATGTCTGATTGAGTTACATTCTCTAGCTTGGCTCTGCACAGGAGTAGCTTGTACCTTACGAGGGTATTTAGTGGTCATGGCTTTATTTTTTGCCAATACTCACAGTAAAATTGAGTAATGGGATTTAGGAAACCGGTGCTTCAGCTGACTGGCTCTTTGCAGGCTGTGAAACAGTCTGTAATTGAGCTTAATAAGGGGTCTCTTTCTGATTTAGCTGTGATGCTTTGGTAGCAGATGAATAATAGAAGTCTATTCTGGTTTATTCCTTCTCTGCAGTTCTGAAGAGATCCCCTGTGACAGCAGCTCGGTTGTATCTCATGTAAGATTGTACAGCAAGATTCACAGGGTGATGATGTCCAATCCCCACTTTACTTGCCTGTGAACTTGAGACCCTTCCTGAGTTGCAGGAATTACCTTTTTGGATATGATCTAATTCAGTTTGTTGGAAACACTAATAATGAACATAGAAGTTTTCTTGACTTTACCTTGTCATATAGCTTGAAACTTAAAAAAACTTTACTGAAGATCCTTATATTTCTCCTAGTGATGTATAAAAGCTTGTAATAAATCTTGAAGAGTACAATCAGGTTGTTTAGTCTTATGGGCTTGTAACAAAATCAAAGTAGGGTCTGTTACTGGCTCCATTAGGCTACACTGCTTCATTTCATCAGTTCCCTCCCATTCCTCTATCTCTACTCAGTCAATAAATACTTCTTCCCCTTTGGCTACTGGTTCAGAACAAGAAAAATACTTCATTACACTCCAGACAGTCTCTTGCAATGACCATACACTAACTTCAGTTACTTTCTGTATGCTTTCAGCTAATACAGGTGCAATGGTGTCTAGGCTAGTGAACAGGAGAGGTGCTGGAGGAGGTCACCACTCAAAATTAGGATATTGAGGTGATATATATAAAGTGTCATTTTCAATAAGTATCTGGCTCCACAGACATGGGACTGGATGAGCATTGTGGGTGCATAGCAGGAACACTAGGAGGATATATAACAGACCATCTCATTGGACAAATACTGTTTGGATAGATAATTGTAGGTATATTGTCTCTGTTAAGCTCAGACACATCACTTGCTTCAGTCCTTATAAAGGTAAAAGTGATGATGTGACTATAGCAGCACCAGCCAGGCCTGGGTAAGATAACAGGGTCTGTTCCAGAATATCATTTGGTAACTGTACGAGAATATGATCAAGTGCAAAAGCACGGGGCAAATTAAGTCTTTCCTGCAGAGCTCACATTTTAACTCCAGTTGGGGTAATAACAGACACGGTGACTGAAATTCCACAAATTGGATCTTAGAAGCGCCTCTAAAAATGTAACCCTTCCTTGGCAGGACTATCCAGGGCCACACTGTGGTGTTAACACTATAGATCCCAAGCCTCCACTTAGTGAGAGATTTGTGGGGTTCAGATAAGTTAAGTGCCTCCAGCCAGGGCTAAAACCAAATATTGGTGGGCAGAGAACTCTCTGGGAACTGCAGTAGTAGTGATTACAGTAACCAATATAACAGAATAGGTAATAACTGTAATACTGATACAACTTCCCAATATCCATTCATTCCTCATTCTCACTGGGTTTATAGTTCTGTGTAACTGTCATTGTGTCTGTCCCTTTCTCTTCTCTGCACTGCTGCTTCTGACTCCTGATACAACTTCCCAATATCCATTCATTCCTCATTCTCACTGGGTTTATAGTTCTGTGTAACTGTCATTGTGTCTGTCCCTTTCTCTGCACTGCTGCTTCTGACTCCTGATACAACTTCCCAATATCCATTCATTCCTCATTCTCACTGGGTTTATAGTTCTGTGTAACTGTCATTGTGTCTGTCCCTTTCTCTTCTCTGCACTGCTGCTTCTGACTCCTGATACAACTTCCCAATATCCATTCATTCCTCATTCTCACTGGGTTTATAGTTCTGTGTAACTGTCATTGTGTCTGTCCCTTTCTCTGCACTGCTGCTTCTGACTCCTGATACAACTTCCCAATATCCATTCATTCCTCATTCTCACTGGGTTTATAGTTCTGTGTAACTGTCATTGTGTCTGTCCCTTTCTCTGCACTGCTGCTTCTGACTCCTGATACAACTTCCCAATATCCATTCATTCCTCATTCTCTGCACTGCTGCTTCTGACTCCTGATACAACTTCCCAATATCCATTCATTCCTCATTCTCACTGGGTTTATAGTTCTGTGTAACTGTCATTGTGTCTGTCCCTTTCTCTTCTCTGCACTGCTGCCTCTGACTCCTGATACAACTTCCCAATATCCATTCATTCCTCATTCTCACTGGGTTTATAGTTCTGTGTAACTGTCATTGTGTCTGTCCCTTTCTCTTCTCTGCACTGCTGCTTCTGACTCCTGATACAACTTCCCAATATCCATTCATTCCTCATTCTCACTGGGTTTATAGTTCTGTGTAACTGTCATTGTGTCTGTCCCTTTCTCTTCTCTGCACTGCTGCCTCTGACTCCTGATACAACTTCCCAATATCCATTCATTCCTCATTCTCACTGGGTTTATAGTTCTGTGTAACTGTCATTGTGTCTGTCCCTTTCTCTGCACTGCTGCTTCTGACTCCTGATACAACTTCCCAATATCCATTCATTCCTCATTCTCACTGGGTTTATAGTTCTGTGTAACTGTCATTGTGTCTGTCCCTTTCTCTTCTCTGCACTGCTGCTTCTGACTCCTGATACAACTTCCCAATATCCATTCATTCCTCATTCTCACTGGGTTTATAGTTCTGTGTAACTGTCATTGTGTCTGTCCCTTTCTCTTCTCTGCACTGCTGCTTCTGACTCCTGATACAACTTCCCAATATCCATTCATTCCTCATTCTCACTGGGTTTATAGTTCTGTGTAACTGTCATTGTGTCTGTCCCTTTCTCTGCACTGCTGCTTCTGACTCCTGATACAACTTCCCAATATCCATTCATTCCTCATTCTCTGCACTGCTGCTTCTGACTCCTGATACAACTTCCCAATATCCATTCATTCCTCATTCTCACTGGGTTTATAGTTCTGTGTAACTGTCATTGTGTCTGTCCCTTTCTCTTCTCTGCACTGCTGCCTCTGACTCCTGATACAACTTCCCAATATCCATTCATTCCTCATTCTCACTGGGTTTATAGTTCTGTGTAACTGTCATTGTGTCTGTCCCTTTCTCTGCACTGCTGCTTCTGACTCCTGATACAACTTCCCAATATCCATTCATTCCTCATTCTCTGCACTGCTGCTTCTGACTCCTGATACAACTTCCCAATATCCAATCATTCCTCATTCTCACTGGGTTTATAGTTCTGTGTAACTGTCATTGTGTCTGTCCCTTTCTCTTCTCTGCACTGCTGCTTCTGACTCCTGATACAACTTCCCAATATCCATTCATTCCTCATTCTCACTGGGTTTATAGTTCTGTGTAACTGTCATTGTGTCTGTCCCTTTCTCTTCTCTGCACTGCTGCTTCTGACTCCTGATACAACTTCCCAATATCCATTCATTCCTCATTCTCACTGGGTTTATAGTTCTGTGTAACTGTCATTGTGTCTGTCCCTTTCTCTGCACTGCTGCTTCTGACTCCTGATACAACTTCCCAATATCCATTCATTCCTCAAGGAGAATTCCCTTTGACAAAGGCTTTAGTGCTGAAACATTGGGGTGTTCATTTTTGGCAATAGTATCTGCTCCCTGTGCTTTGTCTCTTTTTGCCTTGATCTTGTTACTTGGTGGTATATATATATATTTTTTTTTTGCCATTAACTATAAAAGAACATTTTTTTATTACCACCTTTATCTACTAAGTCTCATTGAGTGTGCAACCCCTCTCCATTTCTATACACTGTTTTGGGTAACTGACTGTGGGATTACCTGGGGTTATTTGCACCTCATATACCGTATATACCCGCGTATAAGCCGAGTTTTTCAGCATCCAAAATGTGCTGAAAAAATCTACCTCGGCTTATATGCGGGTCAGCGGTTCCCCGACCCGAGTAGCTGAGATTGCAGTCACTTTTAATCATTCTTATACCAACAGTTCACTTGGGGAGAGACTGCAATATCCCACAATGCCCTCTGTTGGTTATATGAAAGAATAACAGTGACTGCAATATCACACAGCACCCTCTGTTGGTTATATGAAAGAATAACAGTGACTGCAATATCACACAGCGCCATCTGTTGGTTGTATAAAAGAATAACAGGGACTGCAATATCACACAGCGCCATCTGTTGGTTGTATGAAAGAATAACAGAGACTGCAATATCACACAGCGCCATCTGTTGGTTGAATGAAAGAATAACAGGGACTGCAATATCACACAGCGCCATCTGTTGGTTGTATGAAAGATTAACAGTGACTGCAATATCACACAGTGCCATCTGTTGGTTGTATGAAAGAATAACAGTGACTGCAATATCACACAGCGCCCTCTGTTGGTTGTATGAAAGATTAACAGTGACTGCAATATAAAACAGTGACCTCTGTTGGTTATATGAAAGAATAACAGTGACTGCAATATCACACAGCGTCCTCTGTTGGTTATACAAAAGATTAACAGTGATGGCAATATCAAACAGCACCCTCTGCACATGGTAGTGGGACAGTGGGACAATGCACACAGTAATCTGTTTGGCAATTCTCTGTCACCATCAGCTTTGCAAAGAAGTCCGGTTGATCGCTGGGGGGGTCGCTTTGGCAGAATGTGCACTGCTGGGTGACAGGGCTGTAGTTGTGTCTAGGCTTATACGCGAGTCAATAAGTTTTCCCAGTTTTTTAGGTAAAATTAGGTACCTCGGCTTATACACGGGTCGGCTTATACACGAGTATATACGGTACCTTAAAAAAGTATTTTTTCTATTGTGAATATTGGGAGTCCCCTCCACCAACTTATTTTCCCACTATAGTTTTCTGTGAGTATGAGCAAAATGCTGGCCATGTGTACGTAGATTTGTGTGATGTCATTGCGTGTGCCCATGTAATATCCCACATCATTGCACATACACAGATCACTCAAACATACCTACATTACATGCAAATGCCCTTCAGTGTATTCCCAAATAGCACTGCCCATAAGGAAATTACAACACATGTGCAACTTCATTTAATTAAAGCCTTACTGCCCCCCCCAGGTAAATGCCCCTAACTTTTTACTTTCCCCTCAGCCCAGATTCAGACATCAGAGTTCATGGCGGCCATTGTCTGAGTCTTTGATAAATTGAGATGCGCAGTTGGAGCAATTTCCTGGTCTGTGAGAACTGCGAATGCCCCAAAATGGACGGAAATTGCTGAATCACCCGAAGAAGACACGAAGAAGCAGAAGATGGCTGCTGTGAAATCCAATGCCTCAATCTGCCCCCAGGGGTAAGTAGAAAGTTAGGGTCATTTTCCAGAGGGGGTAGGTAGGCTTTAATTAAATTAAGGAATCTTAAAAGGCTCAAGGTCCTGCATTTTAGGAAATGTAATCCTGCAGCAAATACAAGACACATTATTAAATGGTTATCTGGCAAAGAGAAATTTACTAATCTTGATTTAGAATTATTTTTAGAGTCTAAGAAGCACTTTGTTTCTTCTCTCCACAAAAATTGGCTGGATCAGAATATTGATATTAAAAGGAATCCAGTTTATAGAGACAACGTCATTACTTGGTGATTTTATGTGGGTTCCCTATAAAAACCATAGAATCCAGGTTTCTTGTAGATGGAGGAAATATGGTTTATCTCAAATTAGACACATCTTAGATTCAGACTTTGGGGAAACATTTTCTTGGAGAATAATTAAGGAAAAATATAATCTCGCAGAGAAGGAGAGACTAATTTATGCACAGATTAAACAATTACAATTAATAGAAGATCCTAAACTGAATTATATTCCATTAGTATCTAATTCTCTGCTCAATACATAATCTACAGATTATGGTCTGAATTGTTAGGAAGGAATATTACATCTAAGAATCCTCTAAAATCTTTTCAAATTTTTAAAAAAATATATATAATTTCTGAGAGTTGGAGAGACCAACAGTTTTGATTTACTCATCTTGGATTTGGTTTGTTGTTCCAGAATTCTTCTGATTCTCAGATTTCCTATTGTCCAGAAAGTAAAGAGCTGAATGTTGATTTCTGTCATTATATCTGGCAATGCCTACTGATGGGTGAATTTGGGGCGTTTAGCTTCGCCGAAAAATTTGCGAAATTCGCGAAACAGTGAAAAATTAGGAAACGGCGCCGGTGTCTCGTTTCTGATGCCGGCGTCCATTTTTTTATGCCGGCGTCCATTTTCTTTGACGCTGATGAACTTTCGCGGCAGTTTTGCGGATTTATTTGCCAGTGGCGAATCACGGGAATTTGCGGCAAATTCACACCTGGCAAATAAATTCGCCCATCACTACCACTTATTAAACCTTATGGGAGAGAATTGAGAGCTATGTCAAAGACTCAATTGACGTAGATATCTCGTGTACGCAATTTGCATTATTAAATATGAAAGAGTCACTTCAATTGGTAGAGAGCGATGGTATGGTCAACTCTTTAATAGAGATTTTGGATTTTTGTTGGTTAGTAATGGCGGCTACTCGGAAATCAATTTCGTAATTCTGGATTGAAGAGGAAGCCCCTACATTTAAAGCTGTACTCACATATTTACACAATTTATATATTCAAGAAACCATTAGATTTAGAATTGAAGATCTATCCTTTAGAAATATAATTAAACACAGATGGTTCATTTATGTTGCAACTTTGGACGACAATAAAAAAGAATTTACAACTCTGTCTCCGTTCCACACAAGCTCCTCCCCTTTTGAGCTGCCAGCTCCCCCCTCCCTCCCAGAAACTAAAGGGGGACTCGTGACTGTGACTTATTTCCCTGCTGCCGCACATTCATTTCTATGTGATCAGTGAGGGACGTGAGTAGTGAATGTGCTGAATGTGCTGCTGCAGAATGATCCTGATTGCCTAACGCCTGTCTCACTGATCACATAGACATGAATGTGCGGCAGCAGGGAAATAAGTCACAGTCACGAGTCCCCCTTTAGTTTGTGGGTGGGGGGGAGTTGCAGAAGGTGAGTGTGTAACGGAGAGAGAATGAACAGTTGAAATAAAAGTTACAACACTACAGAGTCTGGATGTGGGTGGCTAATGGGACAGAAGGAGATCAGTCACTAACATAACGTAGTGGCTTCACATTTCATTTTGCCTGGATCCAGCAGCTTCATCAATATAAACTTAATGGGTCGAAATTAAAGAATTTCAGACTGAATTTAACTCTTCCCTCCCTCTAACCAGTTTAGTTGCACTTAGTCTCTGCACTCTCTCCAGCTCATTTATATCCCTCTTAAGGACTGGAGTCCAAAACTGCCCCCATACTCCAGATGAGGCCTCACCAGGGACCTATAAAGAGACACAATTATGTTTCATCCCTTGAGTTAATGCCCTTTTTTATACAAGAACTTTATTTGCTTTAGTAGCCACAGAATGACACTGCCCATAATTAGACAACTTGTTATCTACAAAGACCCCAAGATCCTTCTCATTTAAGGAAACTCCAACACACTGCCATTTAGTGTATAACTTGCATTTATATTATTTTTGCCAAAGTGCATAACCAGCATTTATCAACATTGAACCTCATTTTCCAGTTTGCTGCCCAGTTTTCCAGTTTAGACAAATCACTGTGCAAAGTGGCAGCATCCTGCATGGAACCTATAGTTCTGCACAATTTAGTCTCATCTGCACAAATAGAAACAGTACTTTCAATGGCCACCTCCAGGTCATTAATAAACAAGTTGAAAAGCAAGGGACCTAGTACAGAGCCCTGCGGTACTCCACTAACAACATTGGTCCAATTAGAAAATGTTCCATTTACCACCACTCTTTGTAGTCTATCTTTTAGCCAGTTCTCTATCCAGGTACAAATACTATGTTCCAGGCCAACATTCCTTCATTTAACCAGTAACCTTCTGTGTGACACTGTATCAAATGCTTTAGCAAAGTCTAAGTAAATCACATCCACTGCCATCCCAGAATCCAGGTCTCTACTTACATTCTCATAAAAAGAAATTAAAGGGATACTGTCATGGGAAAAAAAATGTTTTCAAAATGAATCAGTTAATAGAGCTGCTCCAGCAGAATTCTGCACTGAAATCCTTTTCTCAAAAGAGCAAACAGATTTTTTTATATTCAATGTTGAAATCTGACATGGGGCTAGACGTTTTGTCAATTTCCCAGCTGCCCCCAGTCATGTGACTTGTGCTCTGATAAACTTCAGTCACTCTTTACTGCTGTACTGCAAGTTGGACTGATATCACCCCCCTCACTTTCCCCCCCCCAGCAGCCAAACAACAGAACAATGGGAAGGTAACCAGATAGCAGCTCCCTAACACAAGATAACAGCTGCCTGGTAGATCTAAGAACAACACTCAATAGTTATATAATCTGTTTGCTCTTTTGAGAAATGGATTTCAGTGCAGAATTCTGCTGGAGCAGCACTATTAACTGATTCATTTTAAAAAAACATTTTTTTCCCATGACAGTATCCCTTTAAATTAGTTTGGCAAGATCTATTATGCATAAAACCATGCTGGCACACAGTCATAGTATTATGCAATGAAGTCCAGTATGCACCAATGCTTTTTAACTTTACCCTTTATATGATTGGAGGCCTTATTCTACTAAGGGACTTATTTACTAAAATTTTAGTTTTTATAGAGGAAAAAAACTAGAAATTTGAGAGCTACAAACAACTCAAATCTAAAAATACTGTGGATTAAACCAGTTGAATTCAAGTAAAAGCCAATAACAGAAGTCCCTTTAACCATTTAAAGATGTTTTTTTCCCCTACAGATTTTTATTTTTTTATGCGCTGGTGCATAAGAATTTGAAAAAGTTGCACAATTTGAATGGACACTCAAGTTTTTTTTATTTGAGTTGAATTATAAGTAAATATGCCCAATTTGTGAATGGGAGTTAGGTTGAGTTTGTTTCTGTAAAAAAAATAGAAACATATGAGTTTTATTAAATAACCCCTTAGTGTCTAATCTTTCCCGATGGTGTTGTGTGTTCAACAGGTTTACCCTCAAACTACCTTTTCATTAGAGCATTGTGACTGATAACATTTTCTTTAAATCTTTTGTCCAATTGAGAACATTCATTAAGGAATTTACTGTCTTTAGAACCAATTCTTCTTGCCATTAAACATTGGCCCTTTGGTAAGTTCCAATTACAGTTGATATGATGGTTACAGGCCATTCCTGTCTGTAGGTTTAGGAAACAGTTTGCTCTCAATTGTACTTCACTCAACAAACAAGGCGACATCCACGAAGAACAATTTTAGCCGTAAATTTGAGATTATAATATTTAGTAAATTCCTCAATCAACCCATTATTCCTATCCACAATTAATAGCACATCATCTCTATAATGAGTGTAATAAAATGATAGTAGCCTTAAATCTAAATAAGTACTTACCGTGTGTCTCACAGACTGTCCTTATTGAGATTCCCTCTCATCAGTTGCTTTTGTTTTCTCTGTTTTGTGCTGAGCTCTCACTTCTCATTGAATTTCTTGTTGGAGAAATTTCCTGTGCAACATAATATCACTTTCTGTTAGAATTTTTCTTCCTGTTCCCTCAGTCTCTGTATCACTTTACTACTCTTTTGCTCTTAAAGTCTCCCCTTGCATGGGCGTCCACAGAGGGGGGCAAGAGGGGGCAGTGCCCCCCTGGGACTGTGCACATAAGTTTCCACCTGTTCGTGCATTGGCCCCAGCTTACTGTGGTTTCTGTCGCGATCCCTCGAAGATTTTTCTTCTGTGCAGCAGAGTTTTCTTTTAGCTCCTTCCCTAGGCGCTCGCTCCCCCCTCCCTTGTCACGGTGCTGCCGGATCTTATTACTTCAGCTGTGACAGAGAGAGAGAGAGCAGCCAGGGAGCATCTGATTGGCCAGTAGCACAGATTGCAGCGCGGGAGAAAACAAAGGAAGGAAAGCCCTATCTATTGCAGTCTGCAGCCTTGTACTTGTGAGTTCTGGGGGTATTTATACAATTACTTGCCCCTGTGCCATCTGTTTGTGAGTTCTGGGGGTATTTATACATGTACTTGCCCCTGTGCCATCTGTTTGTGTGTTCTGGGGGTATTTATACATGTACTTGCCCCTGTGCCATCTGTTTGTGAGTTCTGGGGGTATTTATACATGTACTTGCCCCTGTGCCATCTGTTTGTGAGTTCTGGGGGTATTTATACATGTACTTGCCCCTGTGCCATCTGTTTGTGAGTTCTGGGGGTATTTATACATGTACTTGCCCCTGTGCCATCTGTTTGTGAGTTCTGGGGGTATTTATGCATGTACTTGCCCCTGTGCCATCTGTTTGTGAGTTCTGGGGGTATTTATACATGTACTTGCCCCTGTGCCATCTGTTTGTGAGTTCTGGGGGTATTTATACATGTACTTGCCCCTGTGCCATCTGTTTGTGAGTTCTGGGGGTATTTATACATGTACTTGCCCCTGTGCCATCTGTTTGTGAGTTCTGGGGGTATTTATACATGTACTTGCCCCTGTGCCATCTGTTTGTGAGTTCTGGGGGTATTTATACATGTACTTGCCCCTGTGCCATCTGTTTGTGTGTTCTGGGGGTATTTATACATGTACTTGCCCCTGTGCCATCTGTTTGTGAGTTCTGGGGGTATTTATACATGTACTTGCCCCTGTGCCATCTGTTTGTGAGTTCTGGGGGTATTTATACATGTACTTGCCCCTGTGCCATCTGTTTGTGAGTTCTGGGGGTATTTATACATGTACTTGCCCCTGTGCCATCTGTTTGTGAGTTCTGGGGGTATTTATACATGTACTTGCCCCTGTGCCATCTGTTTGTGAGTTCTGGGGGTATTTATACATGTACTTGCCCCTGTACCATCTGTTTGTGAGTTCTGGGGGTATTTATACATGTACTTGCCCCTGTACCATCTGTTTGTGAGTTCTGGGGGTATTTATACATGTACTTGCCCCTGTACCATCTGTTTGTGAGTTCTGGGGGTATTTATACATGTACTTGCCCCTGTACCATCTGTTTGTGAGTTCTGGGGGTATTTATACATGTACTTGCCCCTGTACCATCTGTTTGTGAGTTCTGGGGGTATTTATACATGTACTTGCCACTTTGCCAGCTTTGTGTGAACTAGGGTTGCCACTTGTCAGACAAGCGGTATTTTGAAGGGTTGCCCGGGTCAAAACTTCCTGGATGGTTTTTCAAATTAGGGAAACTGTGCAGGATTCCCTTGATTGACCCGGCGATCGGCTGATCACCATGGCATAGCTCCACCCCCTGATGGCACTGACACACCCACCTATCTCACAGGCCCGCCCACAGATGCCTCCTTGCCCCACCCTGGAAAATTTTCTGCGGACACCCATGGTCCCTACATTTCCATATAGTTGTACATGGTACTGCTACGTCTATCTCACCTCCTGTTATAAACTGATTGCAAGAAATTGGCCAATAAATACAGAAAGTGGTCTAACTAATCAGCAAATACACACTGGCTCCTGCTTCTCTGTTACTATCACTGCAGCTGCAGCTGCTCCTCATTCATTACTCTACAGTGGAAGAGATAAGGAGAGATCTCAGAAGGGAAGGGGCTTCATGTTACACCAGGAAGTAATGAAATGAGCTGGAAATGTCAACTGATCATGCAGAGACCACAGCAGGTTGTATGCTGGGACTAAGGTAAGTTATTCTAGGGGACCATTTAGATCAATATGAGAGTAAAAAAGTGTACTTCTTCTTTAAAGCTATCTACTTCCCAGCTGATTTACTTCCCAGCTCTCCCTGTAACACCCCTTTCCCTCCTCTAATCTCATTGGCTCCCTCCTGTCTGCTGGGAGGAGCTACTGGTGAATAAAGCATCCGACCCTTCCTTGTACCTATCTAATGTATCAGCCTGTACCCCTGATTCACTTCCCAGCTCTCCCTGTAACACCCCTTTCCCTCCTCTAATCTCATTGGCTCCCTCCTGTCTGCTGGGAGGAGCTACTGGTGAATAAAGCATCCGACCCTTCCTTGTACCTATCTAATGTATCAGCCTGTACCCCTGATTCACTTCCCAGCTCTCCCTGTAACACCCCTTTCCCTCCTCTAATTTCATTGGCTACCTCCTGTCTGCTGGGAGGAGCTACTGGTGAATAAAGCACCCGACCCTTCCTTGTACCTATCTAATGTATCAGCCTGTACCCCTGATTCACTTCCCAGCTCAACCTGTAACACCCCTTTCCCTCCTCTAATCTCATTGGCTCCCTCCTGTCTGCTGGGAGGAGCTACTGGTGAATAAAGCATCCGACCCTTCCTTGTACCTATCTAATGTATCAGCCTGTACCACTGATTCACTTCCCAGCTCTCCCTGTAACACCCCTTTCCCTCCTCTAATCTCATTGGCTCCCTCCTGTCTGCTGGGAGGAGTTACTGGTGAATAAAGCATCCGACCCTTCCTTGTACCTATCTAATGTATCAGCCTGTACCACTGATTCACTTCCCAGCTCTCCCTGTAACACCCCTTTCCCTCCTCTAATCTCATTGGCTCCCTCCTGTCCGCTGGGAGGAGCTACTGGTGAATAAAGCATCCGACCCTTCCTTGTACCTATCTAATGTATCAGCCTGTACCACTGATTCACTTCCCAGCTCTCCCAGTAACACCCCTTTCCCTCCTCTAATCTCATTGGCTCCCTCCTGTCTGCTGGGAGGAGCTACTGGTGAATAAAGCATCCGACCCTTCCTTGTACCTATCTAATGTATCAGCCTGTACCACTGATTCAGGGAGACAATTCCACATCTTCACAGCTCTCACTGTAACAAACCCCTTCCCAATATTTAGGCGGAACCTCTTGTCTTCTAATTGGAATGGGTGACCTTGTGTCAGCTGGAAAGACCTACTGGTAAATAAATCATTAGAGAGATTATTATATGATCCCCTTATATATTTATACATAGTTATCATATCCCCCCTTAAGCGCCTCTTCTCCAGAGTGAACATCCCCAATTTGGCCAGTCTTTCCTCATAGCTAAGATTTTCCCTTTACCAGCTTAGTTGCCCTTCTCTGTCCCCTCTCTAATACAATAAAGTTGTCACGGTCGGCACCCTAAACCAGAACTAATGCCAAGCTCCCTGGTCTCGGCTCGGCTTCACCAGTCACCAGTGTGACCGCCTTTGGCTTCGGGAGGAGTCCTCAGTGTACTCAGATGCCACCTGGACTTTTCGAGAGGAGCAAAGCGAGGAGTTCTGGCAAGCAAAGGGGCACGACTGTAGTAAAAGTCAGTTAGGCCGAAGGTCACAGTACAAATGGAGGAGGCAAGAGAATCGTCAGACAGGCAGGGTCGAGGCAGGCAGATATCGAGAATTGTCAGGCAGGCAAGGGTCAAACCGGGTTGTCAATCAAGGGATATAGCAGGAAGAGTTGTCGAAGGCAGGCATGGGTCTGGTTCCAGAGATCAGAATAGTCAAACAGGCAGGCAGGGGTCAAAACAGATAATCAGGAATCAGATACAAACAGAATAGCAGTTGCTAACAGCACCAGGAACAAATCCTATCACGGGCACAGTAAAAAACTAGAAATCCCTTTAAATACTGTTTGAATTTCGCGCCACTGCGCGCTGACATCATCACGTTAGCGCGCATGCGCATAAAGTCCAGGAAGAGGCGCGCGCGTGCCCTAACTAACCGGCGCTACAGGAAGAGGATCAATGTGGCGGGCGTCCCCGCTGGGGCGGCAGGCGTTCCTGCCATCCCCCCACCAGACCACCAGGGTAAGATTTTCTTACAAAAGTCCTGTTTGAGTGATGGAGACCAAAACTGTACGGCATATTCTAGATGGGGCCTTACCAGTGCTCTATACAGTGGGACCCCCTCCTCCCGTGACTCTCTGCCCCATTTAATACAAGTCAAGACAGGCAGACTTTGACTCTCTTCACTCTAATATCTCAGCCATCTCTTGTCCTAATGTGGCTACCTCTGTCTACTATAGTACTCTCACCACTGCCCTAAATGAGCTGCTCCTATAAAAACGAAACGTTCTAGACCCAAACCACTTCAACCTTGACATACTGCTCATACAAAAGCGCTCCAAAGACATTCACGTGCACTTGAGCGTCGCTGGCGCAAATCCCGTTCAGAATGAGACTTTTGGAGCTACAAATCTGCCCTGCGCTCCTTTAACACCAGCCTCTTCCAAGCCAAACAAAGATACTTTACTTCACTCATTAACTCCCTTTCTAAAAAACCAGCACAACTTTTCTCCACCTTTAACCCTCTCCTTTCCCCTTCTCCACCCCCTCCATGCACATCTGTCTCTGCTCAAGATATTGCTGAGCACTTCAAAAACAAAATTGACACTATCAGAAGGGACATTCCACTACTCAACCCCCCTAGACTTCCACCACCCTCCCTCCACACTCCCCAGTCTCTCCTGTGCTCCTTCACCCCTGTCACTGATGAGGAATCTCAAAGCTTCTGGCCTCTTCTCACCTTACCACCTGCCGCTTGATCCAATTCCCTCAAAACTTCTCCGCAATACCAATCCTTGTCTAATCAAAGCCTTAACTCACCTATTTAATCTTTCCCTCTCAACTGGACTGTTTCCTTCTCAACTAAAACATGCTCTTGTCACCCCCATTCTGAAAAAACCCTCTCTTGATCCCTCCAATCTTGACAACCTCCGACCTATCTCTCTGCTACCTTTCATCTCTAAACTACTTGAGCGCCTAGTCTACAACCGACTTACCTCATTCCTCTCTGACAATAACCTGCTGGACCCCCTACAATCTGGTTTTAAGCCACAACACTCCACGGAAACTGCCCTGACTCGACTAACTAATGACCTTTTAACCGCAAAAGCCAACAATCATTTCTCACTACTAATACTGCTTGATCTCTCAGCCGCATTTGACACTGTAGATCACCCTCTCCTCCTCCAGTCCCTCCAGTCGCTTGGCCTTCGTGACACAGCCCTGTCCTGGTTCTCTTCTTACATCACCAATCGTTCCTTCAGTGTCTCCTACAATGGAGTATCATCTTCTCCCCTACCTCTTTCTGTTGGAGTTCCTCAAGGCTCTGTCCTAGGACCATTACTATTCTCCCTCTACACTTCCTCCCTTGGCAAATTAATAAATTCGTACGGTTTCCCCTACCACCTCTATGCTGACGATACTCAGATCTATCTCTCATCTCCTGATCTCAACCCAGAACTCCTAACTCGCGTCTCCTCCTGCCTGTCCGCTATCTCTACCTGGATGTCGCAACGCTACCTTAAATTAAACCTCTCCAAAACTGAAATGGTTCTCTTTCCTCCAAATAACACCAGTAGCATCCCCGAAGTATCCATCATAGTTAACAATTCCACTATCACCCCCTCTCCCCAGGCCCGGTGCCTTGGGGTTATCCTAGATTCTGCCCTGTCATTCACTCCTCATATCCAGTCAATTAAATCATGTCACTTCCACCTAAGGAACATATCCAAAATACCATCATTTATCACCCAAGACGCTGCCAAAATTCTTATTCACTCTCTCATCATATCACGTCTAGACTACTGTAACTCTCTTTTAATTGGCCTCCCCCTCCAGAGACTGTCAGCTCTCCAGTCCATAATGAACACTGCTGCGAGGCTCATACACCTCAGCAACCGCTCCTCCTCTGCCTCGCCATTCTGTCAATCCCTGCACTGGCTTCCGTTACCTTTCAGAATCAAATTCAAATTAATGACACTGACATTCAAAGCACTTCATAACTCTGCCCCACCCTACATCTCTGAACTCATCTCTATATACTCACCCACTCGCTTACTACTCTCCTCTACTGACCTGCTACTCAACTCTTCTCTCATTACCTCCTCACATGCTCACTAGGGATGTAGCGAACTGCCGTTAATGTGTTCGCGAACGCCGTTCGCGAACACCGGCAAAAAAGCGAACAGTTCGCGAACAGTTCGCGAACTTCGAACGCTCGATAAAATCGTTCGATCGAACGATCGAAGGATTTTATTCGTACGATCGAAGGATTTTCGTTCGAATCGAACGATCGAAGCTATTCGATCGAATGATTTTAATTCAATCGAATGCTTATAATCGTTCGAACGAATGGAAATCGTTCGATTTTAGCGATCGAACGGTCGAATGGTCGAACGAAATTTTACCTCGAATCGAACGCGAACACCAATTGGCGAACGTCGCGCGACGTTCACGAACATTTGGCGGACGCGAACAGTCGAAGTTCGCGCGAACTAGTTCGCCGGCGAACAGTTCGCTACATCCCTAATGCTCACATTCAAGACTTTGCAAGGGCTGCACCCCTCCTCTGGAACTCTCTCCCACGGTCTGTCCCACTTTCTCCCAACCTTTCTACTTTCAAAAAATCTCTGAAAACGCACTTCTTTCGAGAAGCCTACCCTCACTCTGCTTAACTACCAAACGCAACACCACATACAATACCACATTTCTCACCCACTTAATTCCATCTTGCCCACTCCCACACCTTGTGTATTACTCCCTTCCCTTTAGACTGTATGCCTATGTATAGGGCCTTCCTCACCTTTTTGTACCTGTATTGATTGTGATGTTTGTTACTCCATATATTCTATATATGTAATTTGTGTGATTTAGTTGTATAATCACATTTACTTTACAGTGCTGCGCAATATGTTGGCGCTATATAAATACATGTTAATAATAATAATAATAAAGACCTTATTTGCCCTTGATGCTGCTGACTGGCATTACTTGCTACAGACAAGTTCCTTGCTAGGAAGATTTATTCTCCCTCAAACTGCTCTCGACTGATGATGTTCTTTTAACTTCTCTTCACTTGACTTTATCACATCTGATGAACAAAAATTCCTATGTGAGAATGTTATTTATTGATTTTAGTTCTGCTTTTAATCCTATTATTCCCCAGAAACGAATAGATAAGTTTGAGAAACTAGGACTTAGTGTGTCACTTTGTAATTGGATTTTTGATTTTTGTAACAGCCTGGCCACAATCAGTCAAGATTGGTTGTAGGTATTCAAAGTTGTTGATACTGAGTACAGGCTCACCACAGGGGTGTGACATTTCCCTGTTTTCGATTACGTTAATGACACATGACGGTGTTGCCCAATTTAATTCTAATTATGTCAGCAAATTTGCCTTCAACACAACGGTGATAGGACGGTGATATTAATGAAACTTACTATAGAGAGGCACTTGATCAGCTGGTTATTTAGTGTGTGGAAGATAATCTGGCTCTTAATGTTGGAAAAATAAAAAAATATGTGATTATTGACTTTAGGAACATAAGATTTCTCACATAAATGGTACCAGAGTAGAGAATGTCAGCAAAGCTAAATTCCTTGGGGTCCACATTTCAGATGATCCAGCAGAGTCTTAACTCCTCGGCCTTAGTTAGTAAAGCACAACAATAGCTTTTCTTTTTAAGGCTGAAGAAAGTGAATGTTCCTAGATGTGTATTGATTTTATAGGGGAGTAATTGAGAGCATATTAACAAACTCTATTATGGTTTGGTATGGAAACTGCAGCGGGTTGATCGCAAAAATCTGCAAAAGATTGTGAGAACTGCAGGTGAGATCATTGGAGAGACTTTGCCATCAATTCAAGAAATCTTCAATAAGTGATGTGCAAGGTAATCAGTATGTAAGAGGGTGAACCAAATGTTGTCATTGAATTGTGCTTTAAAGTTGATTGAATAATGTGTGTGAGTTTGTGTTAAAAATTGTTGAGAGTGTTATTTGGGTGAGTGACCAGCAGGTGGAGCTCAAGAGTAAGAAAAGTGTAATTTATTCCCCATTAGCAGATGGGAGACACATGAACAGACAGAGGACCAGCACATGCACAGGAAGTGACACAGCAGTGACTGGGAAGCTGGGCAGGTATAAAAGGAGGCCACACCCTAGAGTCTGGGTCTGAATGGGAGGAGGCTGTCAGAGGAGGAGCCGTCCTGAAGAAGAGCCACAGCAGAAAGGAAAGTAAGATAGAATTTAGCATAGTAGTTCATAGTTAGCAGGCACTAGTAGGGATGGGCGAATTTGACCCGTTTCACTTTGCCAAAAATTCGCAGACACCCATTAAAGTCTATGGGCGTCAAAAAAATTGTCGCGCGGCGAAACTGTTTTGACGCGCGTCTTTTTTTTTTTGACGCACGCCGCCATACAAGTCTATGGGCGTCATTTTTTCGACGAAACGAGGCGAAAAAATTCGCCCATCCCTAGGCACTAGGTGTCTGAGATAGGGAAGTTAGCATGGGTAGTCCTTGTCCCACCTAGGAGTGTAGTGGAAACTAGTTTTCCATGGATACCCCACAAGTTAGGGACCCAGAATATAGGGAAGACACAGGAGAGGGTTAAAGAGGCCTGAGGCACGAAGAAGGACTGTGAGTGGTCCCGGTCGGAATAGTAAAGGGGTGCTGGTTGAGCACCGGATTACTGAGACGGGAAGGCTTGGCGGAATGGTAAAGGGGTGCTAAGGTGCACCGGATTACCGAACCAAGCGGTGGACGAGTCCGGAATGGTAAGAGTTAACCCTGCCTGAGATCTGGGAAAGGCCCTAGGAAACTGTGGTGGAAAACAGTTGTGATACAGGAGTTGATGTTGCCTAAATGTGTGTAACCAGCAAGTGTGACTGTACAAAATTCTTGTTACTCCAAATAAATCAGAAATATTTTTATTTAAAAAATTACTACGTCGCACCATTGTTTCCTGTAAGGGGTTAACAGCTGGAGGGCCCCCTACAAGTATAGTAACTGTATCAGAGAAGATGGGAAGACATACAGACATACAGCAGGCAGAAGAAGTGCTAATAAGCTTTTATTTTATGTCCACACAACAGGCCTGGACTGGCAATCTGTGGGTTCTGGCAAATGCCAGAGGGGCTGCTATAAGGTGCTATAGAAAGTCCGTATTTAGTGGGCTGGTGGGGCTGTTTGGGCCTCTATGTACCTGAAATGGCAGGGCCTTTTTTAATTCTCAGTCCGGACCTGTGTTTGGGGCTGCGAAGGCCCTTTCTCAAGTGTGTACAGGTGAGTGAAAACAGAACATTTAAAGGTCAACACCAGAATTCCACACACCCCAATTCAAAAGTGAAAACATTTAACCCTTGCTGGTACTGTCTCTGCATGTCCATAAGTGCAGTATATATGGAACCATATTGTGAGTCCAAATAGAAATCCAAATTCCAAACGGGCCCCTCCGTGACAAGTGATCTAAAAAGAAATTGATATAATTGTACAAAAGACAAAACAGAATCTGCTGAGGAATTGCTCCATTTCTTGAGCCTACGGAATGGTTCCAATGTTGCACTTGATGCTCCGCTGCCTATTCCTGGGACATTAATATGAATATCTTGCCTAAAGGAGAGCATAATTCAGCCTGAAAAGTATTTTACTTTAGTATCTGAGGACAAGGAAGCAAATGATTAGTTACATATTACAATAAGGAATTAATGCTCCAACTATCATTCATGCCTATAGGGCTCATAGTTTTCATTCATTTAATCCCATATTCTTCTCTCTGTGACAATATCGTTTTGGTATTTCCCCCTCGGCTTATGTACCTTCTCCAGAACAACCATTTTAGTTGCTTCAGATTGTGACATGAGTTAGAAAAATGTCTGGATTCTGATGTATCTGTGGCCGTACGTGGTTTAAAGTTTCTAACATTACCCCCGTGTTCCTTTATAGGCTCTTTGAGTGCTCTAGTGGTCTGTCCAATATACGCTTGTCCGCACAGGCATTTCAACCTGTATATTACGTCATTTGATTGACACGTGGCATAATCATTCAATTTGATTGGTTTTCCTTTTGTAGGGTGTCCAACTGTATTCCCCTTAATAATGGAGGTGCAGCAAATACAATTTGGACACGGGAAGGTCCCTTTTTTTGGGTTACTTAGAAATAGACTTTTTTTTTCAACTAAGCTGTCTGAGGGGCATAACTTATCCTTCAGGGACCGACCTTGGCGCAAATTCACTAAGCGCCAAAGCACCGAACGCTAGCGTTAATTTGCTAGCGTTTGGCATTTTCGGTACTTCACAAATTCACTAACGAACGCTGGCGTAGTATCGCTAGTGTTACTTCGCATCCTTACGCCAGGCGAATTTTCGCTAGCGACGTAACTACGCAAATTCACTAACTTGCGCAGTGTACTGAACGCTACCTTTTACGCTAGACTTCCTTCGCCACCTCAGACCTTGCGAAGCGCAATAGAGTAGATAGGGATTGTTTCAAAAAAAGTCAAATTTTTTTCTAAGTCCCAAAAAACGCTGGCATCTTTTCTATATCATGGGTGATAGGCTGAAAAAGATCGAAAAATTATTTGGGGCTCCCCTCCTTCCCCCCTACATCTCCTGACTCATGGCAACTTACCTAGACAGTGGGCACATGTGTAGGGCAAAATAACATTTATATTTGCTGATTTGAAGGTTTTCTAGGCATTTGTAGTGCTGATACGTGTTCCTCCATTGAAATTTGAATTTCGCGCCGTATGCAAATTAGCCTTCGCTAGTGTAACTTCGCTATATATAGCGAATCAATGCTAGCGCAACTTCGCAACCTTACGCTACCCCTGTGCGCAACTTCGGATTTTAGTGAATTCGCGGAGCGCTGGCGAAACTACGCCTGGCAAAGTGCGGCGAAGTGCTGCGAAGTTGCGCCTGGCCCAACTTCGCATCTAAGTGAATTTGCCCCATGGACTCTATTCAAATCAAACAATCCAAATGTTTAAAAATTATTTTCTTTTTCTCCATAATAATAAAACAGTAGACTGTAATTGAGCCAAACTAAGATATAATTAGTCTTTATTGGGAGAAAAATCAGATTTGGGTTTATTTAATGTTTATATGATTTTCTAGCAGACGTAAGGTATAAAGATCCAAATTTTGGAAAGATCAGTTATCCAGAAAACCCGAAGCCTCGAGCATTCTGAATAACAGGTGCTTTACCTGAATACATGTGTGACATTGGCGACCAAGCTCCCCCCACCCACACAAGCTAAAAAGAAAATATTGGTGGCCGGGGCCCACCAAATAAAATTGGGGGGGAGGAAAGGTGGTCAGGACCTACGATAAAGACTTGAAAAAAATTTGGTGACCAGCTCCCCCCCCACCACAGTTAAAAATCATTGGTGGCCCACTCCCTCCAAGTAAAAAAAAACATTGGTGGCCAGGGTTCCCCATTAAAATTTTTAAAAATTATCAGTGGTCTATCGGTAGAATATCAGTAGAAACTTTTACAATTTGACAGTTTCAGATTTCAGAAGTGCTGACACCTAGTGGTTACTTTTAAGAACTGCAGAGGAGCCGCAGTCACTTGAGACATAGAGGCGACATCTAGTGGTGATTGTCAGCAACAACAGCCTCATTAAATCTACAATATCAGGCTCTGCAGCGAGGCCCATGCGGCCCATTTACATTCCAGAGACAGCGGCCCAACTGATATTTATCTGAATTCACAGATGCCCAGTCCAGGTCTGCTTTCACATTCACATTAATCAGTTAATGAAGCAATTTGTGCTAGAGATAAAAACCACAGAATTCTCCCACCGGCTCCACATTTCCTTTTTCTTGGATCTGTATCTGCAGTTCCTGTCACACTAGTCAGCTCTGCGGTTTTACAGTTTTACCCTTCACTTGCCTCACGCTGACTGTGCTAAATGTAAAGCTATAGGAAAATGAATTAAATAGTAAAACACTCTAATGATGAGCTTTACCCCAATATTTGCTCTGGATGAGACGTGTTATTGTCAGGGGATGAGCCCAGGGTGTTGTGTTTTATTATTGTGTATGGAATGCATAATAAATGGGAGGCAGTGCTTCCTGCAATTTAAACTTAGAAATTATTTATTGAAGTGAATAATCCACAATGAAAAATTTAAAAATTATTATTCTTTTTCATCTAAGTGGGTAATCTATAATAGGCAAAGGGCTATGTTGTTGACAGGCAGTCTTTGACCTGGATTGGAAAGTCCTCTTGTGATTGGTCAACTTTGACCGATATGGAAATGAAGAAGACTTTGCCGGTTTTTCTCTCCCTATGGTATTACGGGATAGGGAAGTTGAGGCTTACTAGGCACAGGTCAACACATGGCTATGTGATGGATGGACAGAAAGCTCTTGTAATAAAGATACATTCCATCCCCCTCCCTACACCAATATCCCTAAAGCCAGACATACACTGACCAATCAGTCTACATCCAGCTCTGTGTATATGAATAGAATTGGGGACCCACAGAAAAGCAGGTATTTTGCTGATTGCCGGGTAGGACTAGTAGATATGGGTGCGGGTCAGGTTACGGGTCTCAATATCAGTAAATTTGATTTCTTTAATTCTACTTTCCCCCCTGACTTTGGATGAGGTTACTTCCAGTTTGGGGTGACAACGCTTGTTGGGTCCAGGCTTTAAATATTGGATTCACGCAGGACTCGACAGGTACTGGTTTGGGTTCTGCAGAATTTTTACTTGTACTGCTCCTGAGACATCCAGTTGAGTTCTGTAGATTGGCCCTATTACTTTTAAATATTAATAAGTTGGAATGAAACCCCTGTCCCAAAAGCTTACAGTCCATGTATAATTGAGTTAAGTTGTTGCACCTTTCCTGCCCCACAATGCCCTGGGCACTGTCCTTTTGATTTGTCTCCTCACATTCAGAAAGAGCCTGAGTCCTGTATAGAATGCCAGTCTGCATATGGCTGGCAATGCCCTTATTAAATATGTCACCGCAGGTAATGTTCTGAATAGTGATATATTCCCAGCTGGTCACCAGGGTCGGACTGGCGCCGTTGGGGCCCACTGGGTTGTGAACCTCGGGGGCCCCGTGCGCAAAATCTAGTGTGCAGTGCGAACGTCAGGCCCAACGGCTTTTATTGCCATTCGGGGGCCAATCTAGGACCGGGACTGGGCCCACTGGGTTTTTTCCCAGTTTCCCGCTGGCCCAGTCACACATGTTGTGTTTTCCTACTTTAGACAAACCTCCCAACATTTAGGAAACAGAAAGAGGGACCAAAAGATTTGGCGCATGTATCACGGCAATTTTTTTTGGCTATGCCCCTAATTACCATGTTCATTTTACAGAATTTGGCGGGTTGTGAAAGTTTGAACACATTTCTGTGGTTTTTATATGTTATTACAGTTTTGCTAATGAAGGTGAATTGCCCTTTAAGCTGTGAGTCTTCGTTCTTATCTTATCTAAAACCGTTACAAAAGTATGTTAAGTATCTATTCTGGGCTGTCTGCCAAGACCCAATTAAGTTGCAAACTTTGTATCTGTTTCTGGCTGTTCAGTGCAGCAGATCAAAGAAAAACTCGGGACTTATCAGTACAAATCTGTGACAGCGGGTTGAGCTCAAAATGGGACAGTTGGGAGGTATGCTTTAGGGTGAATGAGAGAGGATTAAATTGTGAGGTTACGTAGGAAAACTTTTCTGCCCCGGGGGTAATTCATTGGGGTAACAGAGGCAAGAAGGGGCATTTATCTGTCATTTCTGCACAGTGTTATTCCAGCCCCTCTGACCTAAACCCATATTTTAGTGTAAATGGTACAAATATCTGCTACATTGATTATATTTTTCATTCCATGATGTCACTGGCCCTTTAAGTAAGTGTCCCTAGAGTAGATGCAATTTTAGCCTCCAGTGCCCCCTACAGAGTTTCCCATGAGGCCACAGTGGCCCAACAATCATGGGAATCCAGAAACATTATGTACAGTGTGTAGGGGGCTGGGTTTTCATTTGGAGGGGTTGGACTTGATGGACTTTGTCTTTTTTCAACCCAATTTAACTATGTAACTAATTACCGTCTTGTACCACTTAGTGGCCCATTTATCAAATTACACTTAGTAGCCCGTATTGAAACATAAATGAACCCCCTTTTACTTATCACACAGTTTCCAACATGAATGGGCAACACTCATTGTCACTCACCATAACATTCATCACCCACTCGAGCCCCTCACGGCTCATTCCACAAGGATTCCCATTACTAGTGGGGCACAAACGGCTCCTTCAACCACAGGCTGATATTTACCATCAAGCCAATGGGTTTCCCAGCATTCCCTGGGCCTCCTGTGCCAAATATTATGAGTGAGAGGGGTGCTGGGCAGAACACGGGTGGGTATAAAATTGCCAGTCAGTAACTTTCAGTTCCTGCTCAGGACCCACTATACACACAACCCATGTTACTGATATAATAATAATAATAATGATAATAATAATCCAGTCCCCTTCTCTTAGATGCACAAAGCCCAAATGACTCCACTGGGAAGAAGAACCTCAGAATTTCCCAGAACTCTCAATACAATTCCTAAATAAATTCAGCTTATTTCCCCTTTGGATGTGACAATGAGGGAACACGTGGGCATCACATTTACTTGGGCAAAATCGCCGCTGTTACGTTTGCACGTTGGAACCAAACATGAGCAATGGGTTCAGGCTCCAGAACTGACCTTCATTAGTTCCACCCTGCAGTGCAGTGTCACACAATGTATAGAAACAACTGGCTCAGACCATTGCTGGACACAGGGTTCCCTCAGGTGCCAATTAAAGGAGAACTAAAGCATCAGAAGGAATAAGTTGAGAAATGCTGTAACTGTGTTTGGGGAATTAGTTCAGCCCAAAACCACCCCAGATTCTCACTATCTCACAATGGATTCCTCTTATAGATAAATATATATATATATATACAATAAGCACTTTTGCCATTTCCATACATTTTTTACTATTCTTCTAATGTGAACGTTTTTCACTAACGTTGCTGTGCAAAGTGTCTGCTTGAGGCTGAGGGGGACCAGTATCAGTGACTAAATCCCAGGAGTGGCCACTGCTGAGGGGAACCAACATACTGGCAGCCCCCCATATTCCTCTTTCCATAGAGACACAAGAACAAGAACATAAGGATCATGGAGTCAGGAGTTGGGCAGGAACAGCACAAAAAACTTTTGTTCATTTCATTCCATAATATTTATCCAGTTTCCTTTGTTTCTGTCATTTATCTCTCTGTAGCCAATCACAGCATAGATACAAGACTCCGCCCCCTTATAATAGGGGTCCTAAGAACCCAGAGGTCCCATTATAGCTGAATGGCTCATCAGAAACACAGTGGCCAACAACCTCTGGGGTCCATCGCTGGATGTTGACTCTGGAGAAGGAATCGTCTGCTGGTCTCACAATGACTGGACTCTTGGAAGCCACCGATGGATCCTCATCAAAGAAGTTAAAGGGGCGCAGTAGGAACCCAACGGCATTTCCTGGGGTTGTTGTGTTGGGGATGTCTTCTGCATGAGGGATGTGTAGGAAACCCACCGTCACCCAGGCAACCAGGTCCTGATCAGATAAAAGTGACCCTTTTATAAACACGGTCTGGAATACTCACCCCCAAATCTGTTTTCAGGGGCATTTATTTACAATTAGGGCACTGCCTTTAACTTTGTGTAGCTGCCCCAAAGCAGCTGAGACCCAGCCTGAAAGTCAGTTAGGGAGAGATTTAGGGTGAGTGTTTATTTGTACCCTGGGTACCCCTGGAACTATAGCAGGGTGACACCCCAATGTTTCTATATATCTGTAACCTTGTTATGAGCTAAGGGGGCCCAGTCTGAAGGTCAGTTGGGGGAGATTTGGGGTGAGTGATTATTTGTACCCTGGGTACCCCTGGAACTATAGCAGGGTGACACCCCAATGTTTCTATATATCTGTAACCTTGTTATGAGCTAAGGGGGCCCAGTCTGAAGGTCAGTTGGGGGAGATTTGGGGTGAGTGATTATTTGTACCCTGGGTACCCCTGTAACTATAGCAGGGTGACACCCCAATGTTTCTATATATCTGTAACCTTGTTATGAGCTAAGGGGGCCCAGCCTGAAGGTCAGTTAGGGGGAGATTTGGGGTGAGTGTTTATTTGTACCCTGGGTACCCCTAGAACTATAGCAGGGTGACACCCCAATGTTTCTATATATCTGTAACCTTGTTATGAGCTAAGGGGCCCAGTCTGAAGGCCAGTTAGGGGGAGATTTGGGGTGAGTGCTTATTTGTGCCCTGGGTACCCCTGGAACTATAGCAGGGTGACACCCCAATGTTTCTATATATCTGTAACCTTGTTATGAGCTAAGGGGGCCCAGTCTGAAGGCCAGTTAGGTGGAGATTTGGGGTGAGTGTTTATTTGTGCCCTGGGTACCCCTGGAACTATAGCAGGGTGACACCCCAATGTTTCTATATATCTGTAACCTTGTTATGAGCTAAGGGGGCCCAGTCTGAAGGTCAGTTAGGGGGAGATTTGGGGTGAGTGATTATTTGTACCCTGGGTACCCCTGGAACTATAGCAGGGTGACTGTTACCCCAATGTTTCTATATATCTGTAACCTTGTTATGAGCTAAGGGGGCCCAGTCTGAAGGTCAGTTAGGGGGAGATTTGGGGTGAGTGATTATTTGTACCCTGGGTACCCCTGGAACTATAGCAGGGTGACACCCCAATGTTTCTATATATCTGTAACCTTGTTATGAGCTAAGGGGGCCCAGTCTGAAGGTCAGTTGGGGGAGATTTGGGGTGAGTGATTATTTGTACCCTGGGTACCCCTGTAACTATAGCAGGGTGACACCCCAATGTTTCTATATATCTGTAACCTTGTTATGAGCTAAGGGGGCCCAGCCTGAAGGTCAGTTATGGGGAGATTTGGGGTGAGTGTTTATTTGTACCCTGGGTACCCCTAGAACTATAGCAGGGTGACACCCCAATGTTTCTATATATCTGTAACCTTGTTATGAGCTAAGGGGCCCAGTCTGAAGGCCAGTTAGGGGGAGATTTGGGGTGAGTGCTTATTTGTGCCCTGGGTACCCCTGGAACTATAGCAGGGTGACACCCCAATGTTTCTATATATCTGTAACCTTGTTATGAGCTAAGGGGGCCCAGTCTGAAGGTCAGTTAGGTGGAGATTTGGGGTGAGTGTTTATTTGTGCCCTGGGTACCCCTGGAACTATAGCAGGGTGACTGTTACCCCAATGTTTCTATATATCTGTAACCTTGTTATGAGCTAAGGGGGCCCAGTCTGAAGGTCAGTTAGGGGGAGATTTGGGGTGAGTGATTATTTGTACCCTGGGTACCCCTGGAACTATAGCAGGGTGACACCCCAATGTTTCTATGTATCTGTAACCTTGTTATGAGCTAAGGGAGCCCAGTCTGAAGGCCAGTTAGGGGGAGATTTGGGGTGAGTGTTTATTTGTACCCTGGTACCCCTGGAACTATAGCAGGGTGACACCCCAATGTTTCTATATATCTGTAACCTTGTTATGAGCTAAGGGGGCCTAGTCTGAAGGTCAGTTAGGGGGAGATTTGGGTGAGTGTTTATTTGTACCCCGGGTACCCCTGAAACTATATTGGTGACTGTTACAGCAACACAACTAATTACCTTGTTGACAATGTCTTCGTTGTTGCGAATAAAATTCTCAAAATAAACCAATGGGTCCCAGGGTTCATTCTGGACATAGATGCTGCTGCTGGTGGGTTCAGCATTACTGTGGCGCGTGACTGCCAGGCTGTACCTACAAAGAGAAAACAGCAGAGAGATTTGGTTATTTCTGGGACAGTTATTATTTTAGGGGGTAAATGGAAAGGAAAGGGGCAGTACCTCTACATTAATGTAGTTTATGCATCTGGGCTACTGCTTCTTTTCCCTATAAGAACCTGTGAGTAATATTCTATATAAGCAAGAAAAACAGTTGTATCCCCCAGAAGGATAAACTCGTAGCTAAATGAGGGGGGCTAGTGCCTGTCTAGTGGACCTAATGCTAAATTCTGTCCTGGGTGTGACTCTGACACTGCTAGGGCCCCATCTAAATGGGAAATAAAATATATTTACTGTAACTTGCCTCCCTCCAGCTGTGGTGGAACTAGTACTAGACTTGCTTACTACAGATAATTAAAGTGGGGCTGGAGTCCCCATAGTTTGAGCTATAAGGAAGGGTCAGTTACCTGGACCAAGATATTCCCTTCTCTTCCTTCCAGCGTCTGGGCAGTATTTGGTCACCATTGGAGTTGTACTGGATTCTGTAGCTTTTTGGGTGCCCCCATTTGTTCATCTTATTGGGATTCATGAAGATTAAGTACTTGGGTAGGGGAGAGCCAAATCTGAAGGCTGCGTGTCTCTCCGTGGACTTCAGGCGATGCTCCAAGCGGTGCTGGAATATAAAGTCCCCGGGGCTCCAGGGGTTGGAGATGTTCTCAGCCTTGAGTCCCACTGTCTCAAAGCTGTTCTCTGTCCCTAGGGATAGTAGCACAGTTACTATTAAGCTTAGACAGTTTGGCATATTATATGGAACTCCCATCCTGGTACCCATGTGACTGTCTCTACTTCCTTAGTCTTTATAAGAGAATTTCCTGGTGCTCATGTGACTGTCTCTACTTCCTTAGTCTTTATAAGAGAATTTCCTGGTGCTCATGTGACTGTCTCTACTTCCTTAGTCTTTATAAGAGAATTTCCTGGTGCTCGTGTGACTGTCTCTACTTCCTTAGTCTTTATAAGAGAATTTCCTGGTGCTCGTGTGACTGTCTCTACTTCCTTAGTCTTTATAAGAGAATTTCCTGGTGCTCACTCAACTTTCTCTATTTCATTTGCCCCTGTGACAGAATTTCCTGGTGCTCATGTGACTGTCTCTACTTCCTTAGTCTTTATAAGAGAATTTCCTGGTGCTCATGTGACTGTCTCTACTTTCTTAGTCTTTATAAGAGAATTTCCTGGTGCTCGTGTGACTGTCTCTACTTCCTTAGTCTTTATAAGAGAATTTCCTGGTGCTCGTGTGACTGTCTCTACTTCCTTAGTCTTTATAAGAGAATTTCCTGGTGCTCATGTGACTGTCTCTACTTCCTTAGTCTTTATAAGAGAATTTCCTGGTGCTCATGTGACTGTCTCTACTTCCTTAGTCTTTATAAGAGAATTTCCTGGTGCTCATGTGACTGTCTCTACTTCCTTAGTCTTTATAAGAGAATTTCCTGGTGCTCATGTGACTGTCTCTACTTCCTTAGTCTTTATAAGAGAATTTCCTGGTGCTCGTGTGACTGTCTCTACTTCCTTAGTCTTTATAAGAGAATTTCCTGGTGCTCGTGTGACTGTCTCTACTTCCTTAGTCTTTATAAGAGAATTTCCTGGTGCTCACTCAACTTTCTCTATTTCATTTGCCCCTGTGACAGAATTTCCTGGTGCTCATGTGACTGTCTCTACTTCCTTAGTCTTTATAAGAGAATTTCCTGGTGCTCATGTGACTGTCTCTACTTTCTTAGTCTTTATAAGAGAATTTCCTGGTGCTCGTGTGACTGTCTCTACTTCCTTAGTCTTTATAAGAGAATTTCCTGGTGCTCGTGTGACTGTCTCTACTTCCTTAGTCTTTATAAGAGAATTTCCTGGTGCTCATGTGACTGTCTCTACTTCCTTAGTCTTTATAAGAGAATTTCCTGGTGCTCATGTGACTGTCTCTACTTCCTTAGTCTTTATAAGAGAATTTCCTGGTGCTCATGTGACTGTCTCTACTTTCTTAGTCTTTATAAGAGAATTTCCTGGTGCTCGTGTGACTGTCTCTACTTCCTTAGTCTTTATAAGAGAATTTCCTGGTGCTCGTGTGACTGTCTCTACTTCCTTAGTCTTTATAAGAGAATTTCCTGGTGCTCATGTGACTGTCTCTACTTCCTTAGTCTTTATAAGAGAATTTCCTGGTGCTCATGTGACTGTCTCTACTTCCTTAGTCTTTATAAGAGAATTTCCTGGTGCTCATGTGACTGTCTCTACTTCCTTAGTCTTTATAAGAGAATTTCCTGGTGCTCATGTGACTGTCTCTACTTCCTTAGTCTTTATAAGAGAATTTCCTGGTGCTCACTCAACTTTCTCTATTTCATTTGCCCCTGTGACAGAATTTCCTGGTGCTCATGTGACTGTCTCTACTTCCTTAGTCTTTATAAGAGAATTTCCTGGTGCTCATGTGACTGTCTCTACTTTCTTAGTCTTTATAAGAGAATTTCCTGGTGCTCGTGTGACTGTCTCTACTTCCTTAGTCTTTATAAGAGAATTTCCTGGTGCTCGTGTGACTGTCTCTACTTCCTTAGTCTTTATAAGAGAATTTCCTGGTGCTCACTCAACTTTCTCTATTTCATTTGCCCCTGTGACAGAATTTCCTGGTGCTCATGTGACTGTCTCTACTTCCTTAGTCTTTATAAGAGAATTTCCTGGTGCTCATGTGACTGTCTCTACTTTCTTAGTCTTTATAAGAGAATTTCCTGGTGCTCGTGTGACTGTCTCTACTTCCTTAGTCTTTATAAGAGAATTTTCTGGTGCTCACTCAACTTTCTCTATTTCATTTGCCCCTGTGACAGAATTTCCTGGTGCTCATGTGACTGTCTCTACTTCCTTAGTCTTTATAAGAGAATTTCCTGGTGCTCATGTGACTGTCTCTACTTTTTTAGTCTTTATAAGAGAATTTCCTGGTGCTCGTGTGACTGTCTCTACTTCCTTAGTCTTTATAAGAGAATTTCCTGGTGCTCACTCAACTTTCTCTACTTCATTTGCCCCTGTGACAGAATTTCCTGGTGCTCATGTGACTGTCTCTACTTCCTTAGTCTTTATAAGAGAATTTCCTGGTGCTCATGTGACTGTCTCTACTTCCTTAGTCTTTATAAGAGAATTTCCTGGTGCTCATGTGACTGTCTCTACTTCCTTAGTCTTTATAAGAGAATTTCCTGGTGCTCATGTGACTGTCTCTACTTCCTTAGTCTTTATAAGAGAATTTCCTGGTGCTCATGTGACTGTCTCTACTTCCTTAGTCTTTATAAGAGAATTTCCTGGTGCTCACTCAACTTTCTCTATTTCATTTGCCCCTGTGACAGAATTTCCTGGTGCTCATGTGACTGTCTCTACTTCCTTAGTCTTTATAAGAGAATTTCCTGGTGCTCGTGTGACTGTCTCTACTTCCTTAGTCTTTATAAGAGAATTTCCTGGTGCTCACTCAACTTTCTCTATTTCATTTGCCCCTGTGACAGAATTTCCTGGTGCTCGTGTGACTGTCTCTACTTCCTTAGTCTTTATAAGAGAATTTCCTGGTGCTCATGTGACTGTCTCTACTTTCTTAGTCTTTATAAGAGAATTTCCTGGTGCTCGTGTGACTGTCTCTACTTCCTTAGTCTTTATAAGAGAATTTCCTGGTGCTCATGTGACTGTCTCTACTTTCTTAGTCTTTATAAGAGAATTTCCTGGTGCTCGTGTGACTGTCTCTACTTCCTTAGTCTTTATAAGAGAATTTCCTGGTGCTCGTGTGACTGTCTCTACTTCCTTAGTCTTTATAAGAGAATTTCCTGGTGCTCATGTGACTGTCTCTACTTCCTTAGTCTTTATAAGAGAATTTCCTGGTGCTCATGTGACTGTCTCTACTTCCTTAGTCTTTATAAGAGAATTTCCTGGTGCTCATGTGACTGTCTCTACTTCCTTAGTCTTTATAAGAGAATTTCCTGGTGCTCATGTGACTGTCTCTACTTCCTTAGTCTTTATAAGAGAATTTCCTGGTGCTCACTCAACTTTCTCTATTTCATTTGCCCCTGTGACAGAATTTCCTGGTGCTCATGTGACTGTCTCTACTTCCTTAGTCTTTATAAGAGAATTTCCTGGTGCTCATGTGACTGTCTCTACTTTCTTAGTCTTTATAAGAGAATTTCCTGGTGCTCGTGTGACTGTCTCTACTTCCTTAGTCTTTATAAGAGAATTTCCTGGTGCTCGTGTGACTGTCTCTACTTCCTTAGTCTTTATAAGAGAATTTCCTGGTGCTCACTCAACTTTCTCTATTTCATTTGCCCCTGTGACAGAATTTCCTGGTGCTCATGTGACTGTCTCTACTTCCTTAGTCTTTATAAGAGAATTTCCTGGTGCTCATGTGACTGTCTCTACTTTCTTAGTCTTTATAAGAGAATTTCCTGGTGCTCGTGTGACTGTCTCTACTTCCTTAGTCTTTATAAGAGAATTTCCTGGTGCTCACTCAACTTTCTCTATTTCATTTGCCCCTGTGACAGAATTTCCTGGTGCTCATGTGACTGTCTCTACTTCCTTAGTCTTTATAAGAGAATTTCCTGGTGCTCATGTGACTGTCTCTACTTTCTTAGTCTTTATAAGAGAATTTCCTGGTGCTCGTGTGACTGTCTCTACTTCCTTAGTCTTTATAAGAGAATTTCCTGGTGCTCACTCAACTTTCTCTACTTCATTTGCCCCTGTGACAGAATTTCCTGGTGCTCATGTGACTGTCTCTACTTCCTTAGTCTTTATAAGAGAATTTCCTGGTGCTCATGTGACTGTCTCTACTTCCTTAGTCTTTATAAGAGAATTTCCTGGTGCTCATGTGACTGTCTCTACTTCCTTAGTCTTTATAAGAGAATTTCCTGGTGCTCATGTGACTGTCTCTACTTCCTTAGTCTTTATAAGAGAATTTCCTGGTGCTCATGTGACTGTCTCTACTTCCTTAGTCTTTATAAGAGAATTTCCTGGTGCTCACTCAACTTTCTCTATTTCATTTGCCCCTGTGACAGAATTTCCTGGTGCTCATGTGACTGTCTCTACTTCCTTAGTCTTTATAAGAGAATTTCCTGGTGCTCGTGTGACTGTCTCTACTTCCTTAGTCTTTATAAGAGAATTTCCTGGTGCTCACTCAACTTTCTCTATTTCATTTGCCCCTGTGACAGAATTTCCTGGTGCTCATGTGACTGTCTCTACTTCCTTAGTCTTTATAAGAGAATTTCCTGGTGCTCATGTGACTGTCTCTACTTTCTTAGTCTTTATAAGAGAATTTCCTGGTGCTCGTGTGACTGTCTCTACTTCCTTAGTCTTTATAAGAGAATTTCCTGGTGCTCGTGTGACTGTCTCTACTTCCTTAGTCTTTATAAGAGAATTTCCTGGTGCTCATGTGACTGTCTCTACTTCCTTAGTCTTTATAAGAGAATTTCCTGGTGCTCATGTGACTGTCTCTACTTCCTTAGTCTTTATAAGAGAATTTCCTGGTGCTCATGTGACTGTCTCTACTTTCTTAGTCTTTATAAGAGAATTTCCTGGTGCTCGTGTGACTGTCTCTACTTCCTTAGTCTTTATAAGAGAATTTCCTGGTGCTCGTGTGACTGTCTCTACTTCCTTAGTCTTTATAAGAGAATTTCCTGGTGCTCATGTGACTGTCTCTACTTCCTTAGTCTTTATAAGAGAATTTCCTGGTGCTCATGTGACTGTCTCTACTTCCTTAGTCTTTATAAGAGAATTTCCTGGTGCTCATGTGACTGTCTCTACTTCCTTAGTCTTTATAAGAGAATTTCCTGGTGCTCACTCAACTTTCTCTATTTCATTTGCCCCTGTGACAGAATTTCCTGGTGCTCATGTGACTGTCTCTACTTCCTTAGTCTTTATAAGAGAATTTCCTGGTGCTCATGTGACTGTCTCTACTTTCTTAGTCTTTATAAGAGAATTTCCTGGTGCTCGTGTGACTGTCTCTACTTCCTTAGTCTTTATAAGAGAATTTCCTGGTGCTCGTGTGACTGTCTCTACTTCCTTAGTCTTTATAAGAGAATTTCCTGGTGCTCACTCAACTTTCTCTATTTCATTTGCCCCTGTGACAGAATTTCCTGGTGCTCATGTGACTGTCTCTACTTCCTTAGTCTTTATAAGAGAATTTCCTGGTGCTCATGTGACTGTCTCTACTTTCTTAGTCTTTATAAGAGAATTTCCTGGTGCTCGTGTGACTGTCTCTACTTCCTTAGTCTTTATAAGAGAATTTCCTGGTGCTCGTGTGACTGTCTCTACTTCCTTAGTCTTTATAAGAGAATTTCCTGGTGCTCATGTGACTGTCTCTACTTCCTTAGTCTTTATAAGAGAATTTCCTGGTGCTCATGTGACTGTCTCTACTTCCTTAGTCTTTATAAGAGAATTTCCTGGTGCTCATGTGACTGTCTCTACTTTCTTAGTCTTTATAAGAGAATTTCCTGGTGCTCGTGTGACTGTCTCTACTTCCTTAGTCTTTATAAGAGAATTTCCTGGTGCTCGTGTGACTGTCTCTACTTCCTTAGTCTTTATAAGAGAATTTCCTGGTGCTCATGTGACTGTCTCTACTTCCTTAGTCTTTATAAGAGAATTTCCTGGTGCTCATGTGACTGTCTCTACTTCCTTAGTCTTTATAAGAGAATTTCCTGGTGCTCATGTGACTGTCTCTACTTCCTTAGTCTTTATAAGAGAATTTCCTGGTGCTCATGTGACTGTCTCTACTTCCTTAGTCTTTATAAGAGAATTTCCTGGTGCTCACTCAACTTTCTCTATTTCATTTGCCCCTGTGACAGAATTTCCTGGTGCTCATGTGACTGTCTCTACTTCCTTAGTCTTTATAAGAGAATTTCCTGGTGCTCATGTGACTGTCTCTACTTTCTTAGTCTTTATAAGAGAATTTCCTGGTGCTCGTGTGACTGTCTCTACTTCCTTAGTCTTTATAAGAGAATTTCCTGGTGCTCGTGTGACTGTCTCTACTTCCTTAGTCTTTATAAGAGAATTTCCTGGTGCTCACTCAACTTTCTCTATTTCATTTGCCCCTGTGACAGAATTTCCTGGTGCTCATGTGACTGTCTCTACTTCCTTAGTCTTTATAAGAGAATTTCCTGGTGCTCATGTGACTGTCTCTACTTTCTTAGTCTTTATAAGAGAATTTCCTGGTGCTCGTGTGACTGTCTCTACTTCCTTAGTCTTTATAAGAGAATTTCCTGGTGCTCACTCAACTTTCTCTATTTCATTTGCCCCTGTGACAGAATTTCCTGGTGCTCATGTGACTGTCTCTACTTCCTTAGTCTTTATAAGAGAATTTCCTGGTGCTCATGTGACTGTCTCTACTTTTTTAGTCTTTATAAGAGAATTTCCTGGTGCTCGTGTGACTGTCTCTACTTCCTTAGTCTTTATAAGAGAATTTCCTGGTGCTCACTCAACTTTCTCTACTTCATTTGCCCCTGTGACAGAATTTCCTGGTGCTCATGTGACTGTCTCTACTTCCTTAGTCTTTATAAGAGAATTTCCTGGTGCTCATGTGACTGTCTCTACTTCCTTAGTCTTTATAAGAGAATTTCCTGGTGCTCATGTGACTGTCTCTACTTCCTTAGTCTTTATAAGAGAATTTCCTGGTGCTCATGTGACTGTCTCTACTTCCTTAGTCTTTATAAGAGAATTTCCTGGTGCTCATGTGACTGTCTCTACTTCCTTAGTCTTTATAAGAGAATTTCCTGGTGCTCACTCAACTTTCTCTATTTCATTTGCCCCTGTGACAGAATTTCCTGGTGCTCATGTGACTGTCTCTACTTCCTTAGTCTTTATAAGAGAATTTCCTGGTGCTCGTGTGACTGTCTCTACTTCCTTAGTCTTTATAAGAGAATTTCCTGGTGCTCACTCAACTTTCTCTATTTCATTTGCCCCTGTGACAGAATTTCCTGGTGCTCGTGTGACTGTCTCTACTTCCTTAGTCTTTATAAGAGAATTTCCTGGTGCTCATGTGACTGTCTCTACTTTCTTAGTCTTTATAAGAGAATTTCCTGGTGCTCGTGTGACTGTCTCTACTTCCTTAGTCTTTATAAGAGAATTTCCTGGTGCTCATGTGACTGTCTCTACTTTCTTAGTCTTTATAAGAGAATTTCCTGGTGCTCGTGTGACTGTCTCTACTTCCTTAGTCTTTATAAGAGAATTTCCTGGTGCTCGTGTGACTGTCTCTACTTCCTTAGTCTTTATAAGAGAATTTCCTGGTGCTCATGTGACTGTCTCTACTTCCTTAGTCTTTATAAGAGAATTTCCTGGTGCTCATGTGACTGTCTCTACTTCCTTAGTCTTTATAAGAGAATTTCCTGGTGCTCATGTGACTGTCTCTACTTCCTTAGTCTTTATAAGAGAATTTCCTGGTGCTCATGTGACTGTCTCTACTTCCTTAGTCTTTATAAGAGAATTTCCTGGTGCTCACTCAACTTTCTCTATTTCATTTGCCCCTGTGACAGAATTTCCTGGTGCTCATGTGACTGTCTCTACTTCCTTAGTCTTTATAAGAGAATTTCCTGGTGCTCATGTGACTGTCTCTACTTTCTTAGTCTTTATAAGAGAATTTCCTGGTGCTCGTGTGACTGTCTCTACTTCCTTAGTCTTTATAAGAGAATTTCCTGGTGCTCGTGTGACTGTCTCTACTTCCTTAGTCTTTATAAGAGAATTTCCTGGTGCTCACTCAACTTTCTCTATTTCATTTGCCCCTGTGACAGAATTTCCTGGTGCTCATGTGACTGTCTCTACTTCCTTAGTCTTTATAAGAGAATTTCCTGGTGCTCATGTGACTGTCTCTACTTTCTTAGTCTTTATAAGAGAATTTCCTGGTGCTCGTGTGACTGTCTCTACTTCCTTAGTCTTTATAAGAGAATTTCCTGGTGCTCACTCAACTTTCTCTATTTCATTTGCCCCTGTGACAGAATTTCCTGGTGCTCATGTGACTGTCTCTACTTCCTTAGTCTTTATAAGAGAATTTCCTGGTGCTCATGTGACTGTCTCTACTTTCTTAGTCTTTATAAGAGAATTTCCTGGTGCTCGTGTGACTGTCTCTACTTCCTTAGTCTTTATAAGAGAATTTCCTGGTGCTCACTCAACTTTCTCTACTTCATTTGCCCCTGTGACAGAATTTCCTGGTGCTCATGTGACTGTCTCTACTTCCTTAGTCTTTATAAGAGAATTTCCTGGTGCTCATGTGACTGTCTCTACTTCCTTAGTCTTTATAAGAGAATTTCCTGGTGCTCATGTGACTGTCTCTACTTCCTTAGTCTTTATAAGAGAATTTCCTGGTGCTCATGTGACTGTCTCTACTTCCTTAGTCTTTATAAGAGAATTTCCTGGTGCTCATGTGACTGTCTCTACTTCCTTAGTCTTTATAAGAGAATTTCCTGGTGCTCACTCAACTTTCTCTATTTCATTTGCCCCTGTGACAGAATTTCCTGGTGCTCATGTGACTGTCTCTACTTCCTTAGTCTTTATAAGAGAATTTCCTGGTGCTCGTGTGACTGTCTCTACTTCCTTAGTCTTTATAAGAGAATTTCCTGGTGCTCACTCAACTTTCTCTATTTCATTTGCCCCTGTGACAGAATTTCCTGGTGCTCATGTGACTGTCTCTACTTCCTTAGTCTTTATAAGAGAATTTCCTGGTGCTCATGTGACTGTCTCTACTTTCTTAGTCTTTATAAGAGAATTTCCTGGTGCTCGTGTGACTGTCTCTACTTCCTTAGTCTTTATAAGAGAATTTCCTGGTGCTCGTGTGACTGTCTCTACTTCCTTAGTCTTTATAAGAGAATTTCCTGGTGCTCATGTGACTGTCTCTACTTCCTTAGTCTTTATAAGAGAATTTCCTGGTGCTCATGTGACTGTCTCTACTTCCTTAGTCTTTATAAGAGAATTTCCTGGTGCTCATGTGACTGTCTCTACTTTCTTAGTCTTTATAAGAGAATTTCCTGGTGCTCGTGTGACTGTCTCTACTTCCTTAGTCTTTATAAGAGAATTTCCTGGTGCTCGTGTGACTGTCTCTACTTCCTTAGTCTTTATAAGAGAATTTCCTGGTGCTCATGTGACTGTCTCTACTTCCTTAGTCTTTATAAGAGAATTTCCTGGTGCTCATGTGACTGTCTCTACTTCCTTAGTCTTTATAAGAGAATTTCCTGGTGCTCATGTGACTGTCTCTACTTCCTTAGTCTTTATAAGAGAATTTCCTGGTGCTCACTCAACTTTCTCTATTTCATTTGCCCCTGTGACAGAATTTCCTGGTGCTCATGTGACTGTCTCTACTTCCTTAGTCTTTATAAGAGAATTTCCTGGTGCTCATGTGACTGTCTCTACTTTCTTAGTCTTTATAAGAGAATTTCCTGGTGCTCGTGTGACTGTCTCTACTTCCTTAGTCTTTATAAGAGAATTTCCTGGTGCTCGTGTGACTGTCTCTACTTCCTTAGTCTTTATAAGAGAATTTCCTGGTGCTCACTCAACTTTCTCTATTTCATTTGCCCCTGTGACAGAATTTCCTGGTGCTCATGTGACTGTCTCTACTTCCTTAGTCTTTATAAGAGAATTTCCTGGTGCTCATGTGACTGTCTCTACTTTCTTAGTCTTTATAAGAGAATTTCCTGGTGCTCGTGTGACTGTCTCTACTTCCTTAGTCTTTATAAGAGAATTTCCTGGTGCTCACTCAACTTTCTCTATTTCATTTGCCCCTGTGACAGAATTTCCTGGTGCTCATGTGACTGTCTCTACTTCCTTAGTCTTTATAAGAGAATTTCCTGGTGCTCATGTGACTGTCTCTACTTTCTTAGTCTTTATAAGAGAATTTCCTGGTGCTCGTGTGACTGTCTCTACTTCCTTAGTCTTTATAAGAGAATTTCCTGGTGCTCACTCAACTTTCTCTACTTCATTTGCCCCTGTGACAGAATTTCCTGGTGCTCATGTGACTGTCTCTACTTCCTTAGTCTTTATAAGAGAATTTCCTGGTGCTCATGTGACTGTCCCTACTTTCTTTGCATGGGGTTGTGCCAGTGTTGGACTGGGACTCCAGGGGCCCACCCAAAAACCTTAGACTAGGGGCCCGACAAAAAGCCTTAGACCATCGGCCCACTCTCAGTACTATTATTCTTCCTCCTCGCTCAACCATTATTCTCCACTGTCTCTTTTCTTTTTATAATACAATCTATTATTTCATTTATTTAGTTTCTTTTTTTCTCATAGAAACAGGTGATTGCCATGAAATAGGCCAAATGTTTATCAGCATGAGGGGCCACTGACACCTGGGCCCCCCGGGAGTTTTCTTGGTATCCCTGTGGGCCAGTCCGACACTGAGTTGTGCTTTTCCTGGTGCTCATGTGTCTTTACTTCCTTCCTCTTTATAACAGAATTTCCTGGTGCTGCCCCTGTGACAGAATATCCTGGTGCTCATGGGACTGTCTCTACTTCCTTTGCACGGGGCTGAGCATTTCCTGGTTCTCACATGACTGTCTCTACTTGGTTCTCACATGACTGTCTCTATTTCCTTTGCCTGGGGCTGAGCATTTCCTGGTGCTCATGTGACTGTCTCTACCTCCTTTCTGGCAACGCTATATTTAATTTTAGCAGGGGCTCTGTGTATAAACTAAGGATTAGAGCTATAAGGGGGTTGTTTATGAGCACAACTGCACTGCACAACATGCAATTTCAAGCACAAGTCACCACAAGTGTTTCATCCACATTGTTTTTTCTCTGCAGGAGAAGAAAATGGGCAATGGGCAGATACCCAAAATGGGTATATGGCTGCTGTACATAAGTGGTAAACTACAGAACACTTTAAATTAAAAATATCCCCTGCTTGCAGGTAACCCTAATACACTGGTTTATTGGCAATAATAATTAAGTAAACCCTGCCTGCCTGTGTAAATAGAGTGTTGGATGAAACCTATTAAGACACAGGAGCTCTTTGCAGATAGTGGCCAGGCTGGAACTGAACTCAGAACTCTAGTCCTACATGGCCAACAATGGGATATACCATACCTGCAATGTCAAGGTCCACCTTATAATGAATTAAGTGAGTGTGTAGGTTCCCCAGGACATTATTATTGACTTTGCTGCCATAGATGGCCCCATTTGGTGTGAAGAAAGTTGTCTGGATGTAGCCTGTAGGGTGAACCTTAACCTCTATCACCCCATTCTGGTAGAAGATGAAGTCCCAGATGTAATCATAATTATCGACTGTAGAGGAGGTTCTCAGCACCAGGACATGGTTCTCCAGGCCACCATAGAAGTTATGGGCCCCCCTGTAGTTACTGTTGAAGTGACGGCGTAAGGGCACTCCAGTGGGGAGCTCAAAGATGCAAACGGCATTCTTATAATGTACTGGTTTGTTTGTGTCATAGAAGTGATGGACATCCTGGTAAGTGGCAACCTCAGGGCAGTCAATGCCTTTGGCCAACTCATAGTCAACTGAGCCCATGCCCCATCCAGAGTCAATAGATTTGGTCTGCATTGCAGCGGGGGTGACCCCACTATAAAAAGCAATAGCCTCTTGGATGCTCACCTCATAGGCGATGCGTTCGTTGTTATACTGTATGTCATAGAGCTGCATCCCGGCCGATGTACTTGAACGGAAAGCAAAGCTCCAACCAGCATACTCCACATAGTTACCCATGACCCGGTAGCGTTTGCCCTGAGGCTCACACACTTTTGGCCCATGTACATTTGATTTGGTCTTGTACTCCCCACGGGGTATAAATGTGGAGTAGGGATCACTGTCCATATGCACTGGCAGGCGGAGCTTGGACAATTGGTTACTTGCATATTTCCTAACCAGTTCCTCAACACTGTCAAAATATTGTCCATTGTACCAAATCTTTTCTACTGTCCACTCCTTGGGGTCCAGGGAGCGATGATTGAGCAGGATCTCAATGCCTATAGGATGGAGAAAATACCCTTCCACGTCCTTGTTTATCATTAGCCATGACCTACGCTCCCCAGATTTCAGGCCTTGGGGTGCAATGTCGATAAAAGAAAGGCATCGTTTGGTGCAGTTGTAGTAGGAAAATCCAGAAGTCTCCCGTAGAATGTGATTCATTTCCTTCACAACCTCCAACATCTTCAGGTGAATAAAATAATACTCTGTGGTGGTGACTGGCCTGGACTCAAACTTGATTGTCTTGTTTCCCCTATAGACATTAGGCCTGTAATAATTGGGGTGGGGAAGTG